>CAJVPS010002628.1:0-11849 GCA_910591765.1 Ambispora leptoticha | reverse complement strand
AAATAGAATTAATTATAAATAAGATTAATTAATAAAAATTACTTATTTATCTGATTTAGTAGTAATTGATAATTACTACACTATGTGCTGTAACTGCATCATATACTGCACTATATCTACTGCATTATACAAATAAGTAATTGATTATAGGATCTCTGACTTTAAGAGATTTACTCTATAAATCTTTTAGTTATTATTGATAATAATTATTAGTTCTAGATTATTGAACTCAACATATAATTTTAAGTGATCACTATTGTATGAATTCTTTAAAACTTTTTCATCTTCATTTCTAAGTTTATATACTTCTTTATTATATACTTTATAAATATAAAATGGTCCTTTTCATTTTTTATCAAACTTATCATGATGCTAATATTGAATTTTTATTCATCTTATTAATATTTTCTATTCTATTTGAAAAACTATTATCTTTTATTTCTTGTTATACTATTCTTTTTATTTTAACTATTCTTCTTAAATACTACTAAGAGCTAGTTCTTATGTAGTTTTTAGTTTATCAATTAGTTTATATATTCTTTTGACAAGAGCTTCTTTAAAAGTAAGATTATCAAAATCTTTTAATTTAATATCTAATAGTGTGATTGCTTGTTAATTATATACTAATTGAAAAGGTTCAAATAAAGTTATACTTTGCTTTATTATTTTGTAGGCAAATAGAATTGAAGATAGATAATGATCTCAATCTTTCTTATAAAGTTAAATATACTTTGATAATGAAGTATATAAAGTTTGATTTAATCTCTCAATTAATTTATTAGTTTGAGGATGATAAGATGCAAAAAGTCTATATTTAATTTGATATTTGTCTAATAATTTCTTGATTATTTCATTAATGAATGTAATTCTTTTATCACTAAGTATTTCTTTTGGAAATTCATGTCTTATCACTATATCTTTATAGAAAAAGAGAATAATTATACTTGTAGAAGTATTAGTAATTGGCCTTGCTTCTATCCATTTGATTAGATAATTAATGATGACTATAATATAGTGATTTCTATTACTAATTACTGAAAGAGATCTTATCAAATCAATTCTAATCTTTTCAAAAGATGCATTAACTTGAATAGTTATTATCTTATTATTTTTATATAATTGTTCTTTTTATTAATATATATCACAGGCTTTAATATATGTATCAATATTTCTATATATCTGAGATCAATAATAATTTCTCATTATTTGATTATAAGTAATTTCAATTCCAAAATATCCAGAAGTAATATCTGAATGATTATTATAAAGAACTGACTCTGTTTCTATTGATTTTATAATTAATAATGGATGATTAATATTCTATTTATTTCTTTTGTATAGTTTGTGATTTTGTATAAAGTATTTCTTCAATTCTGCCAGCAGCCATTTCCATTTTTCTTTTGAGAATTCATCAGATATTATTAGCGTATTGAGATAGTTATATAGTTCTGTATAGTTATCCAAATTCATATTTTATCTTTTTCTTTTATAGATATATGTGATATTCTAGAAAGTAAATTAACATTTGAATGAATTCTTCCAGATTTGTGTTCAATTTTAAAACTGTATTTTCATAAGACTATTATTCAGTATGCAAGTCTTTCAGGAGGATTTGGCTTATTGATTAATCACTTGAGCACTGAGTGATCAGTGATGAGTGTGAATAGAATATCAGATAATAGGTAAGATTTAAATAGCTTGATTGTCCAAATAATTCCAAAATATTCTAGTTCTGTTGCAGTATACTTGCTTTCTTCCTTGCTTATTCTTCTACTGGCATAAACAATCACATGTTTCTTCTTTTCATTATCATATTATGCTAGTATTGTATCTAATCCTAGTTTAAAAGTATTAGTAAAAAGAATAAATAGCTTTATAATATCTAGGTATGTAATAATTGGTGACAAGATTAAATATTTCTTGAGTGACTTGAAAGCTACTTATTATTTTTCTGTCTATCTAAACTCTTCATTCTTTTTGAATAGTTTATGTAAGAGAACTGCTATCTTGATAAAGTCTTTGATAAATCTCCTGTAATAAGAGACAAGTCTTACAAATTTTCTTAATGATATAATATTAGTAAGTACTAGAAATTCTTGTACTTTTTCTATTTTGACTGGATCAGGATGAATTTCATCTTTTCCTATGATATAGTTCAGAAAAGATAGCTGATTTTTTTCAAAAGCACATTTATCTGGCTAAAGTTTAAGATTTACTTGGCAAAGTTTTTCTAAAGCTTTTTGTATATGAACCATATATTTTTTCCAAGTTTCTGAGTATATAGTGATATTATCAAGATAAATAACTATAAACTTTTCAATATATTCTTTGAAGATTTTGTTTATTAGTTTTTGAAATATGACCAGAGTATTGGTGAGTTCAAAGAATATGATATTAAAGTGAAGAGTTCTTTATTGGTGATAAATACTATTTTCTCTTGATCTCTTGGATGCATCTCAACTTGCCAGAATCCACTTGCAAGATTCATAGTGGTAAAATATTTAGCATTTTTGAAAGAGTCTAAGAGTTCATCAATTCATAGTAAGGGATATTGATCTTTCTTGATGACTTCATTTAATTTTCTGTAATCTATACATAATCAAAATTTCCCATTTTTCTTCCTAACTATCACTACTAGAACTGATCAAGAACTATCAGATGGTGATATTATTTTATTATCTAATATCTTTTGAATTTCATTCTTTAGAAATGCATTCTTTATTGATGACTTGTAGTGATAAGATCAAAGAATGATAGATCATTCTTCTTCTAAATATATTTTATGTTGAAGAATATTAGTTCAGCCTGATTGTGTTATATCAAACAATTCTTTATAGTTATTTATAACTTGATATAATTATTATTGTTATTTTGGATTCAGATCTGTTTCTATTATTATTAGAGTAGTATTGAGCAAGAATAGTAGTAATATTTCTAATTAAATATCTTTTATTCATTTTCACATTGAGAATATTAATATCTTTCTCTGTTGTGAATACATGAATTAAAGTCTTCTAGTCTTTCTTGACAAATTCTTTCTTTTTCTTCCTCTTTAATAATTTTATTATTAATCTTTATGAAGTCTTCTTGAACTTCTATTTATAACATAAGCTACTTATTTTACTTTTTACTTTTTATATACTATGTATAGAGGCTGATCAACTAACTTCTCTTCTTCAAATTCATATTTATTATCATTATTTTCAAGAACAAAACTTTCAAGTTCTCTCTTAAGACTGATCAATTTCATAGTTAATCTTTGTTAAGTATAAGTAACTAGACTCTTCTTCAACTTCAAAGCTCAAAAGTTCTTCATCCTAATTTAAAATAGCTTTGAATTATTTTGCTTATTGGTTGCCAAGTAATAGATTATACTCTGCTTTTTTCATAACTAGAATATCTATTTGTTAATCAAGATCTCTAACTTTTATTTTTAACTTCTCTACTTCACTTAGTGGTTATTCAGGCTTTTCATTTATACTTATAAGACTGATATTAGAGGACTTATTAATTTTTTTTCTACTTATTTCAAGAATCTGACTAACATGATATTACTGACTAATCTACTATTAACTATTATCCTGATAAGTTGATCTTTCACTTTTCCTTCATAGTGAATTGCATCTATCACTTTTCTATTCTTTTTTTCTAGATTTTTATTTTCTTCTATGATTTCAGTTAGCAATTATTATAAGAATATTATTGAAGATTTTTGAGATTGACTTGTACTCTGACCTTCTTCAGATATGAACTCTAGTTTAAATGCAGGATATTACTATTATAAGTGATGATAATATTAGTAGATGAGAATGTAATAAACTGTTCATCTAGAAGTTATTATAGTTATTATAGTAAAAGATTATTATTTAGAACTGAGATGATATTAACTTCAAGATTGACTGGTTGTCTAGTATTCATATTTCTTTCTGTATAACTATTAGCATAGTATCCCATTTTATTATATTTGAAATACTTGATATTTAAGGTATTATTATTATTACTATTTGTATTTTTCTTTGATAGTCTACAATTATGAGTTATATAACTATTTTTACCATAATTATATTAAGTTTTACTTTGGCTAGAATGATTATTAGAATTTTAATTATTCTGAGTTAATAACTTCTTTACTTATTCTGTAAGATTAGCTATAGCTCTACTCATATTATTTGCTGGACTTGAGATGGAAAAGAGAATATCAAGATTTTATAACATGAGCAAAATGGAGTTAAGAAGATTCTGATAGATTTGCCTATAGCTAGATTCAGTACTAATTACTTTTGTAATCACTATATCTAGAGTATTTGGATTAGATTTATTTACATGAAAGGTAATCTCTGACTTTAAGCTCTTTATAAATTGCTTGATATAGTAAGTGACAGGATATGTATTTATTGGATTAATTTTTCAAAGTAACATATGGATATCCTCAATATAAGAAGTTACATCTTTATTTATTCCTTGCATTCTCAATCTTAATTATTATTGTCATATTAAGACTTAAGTATTAGTTCTGAATTGGATAATAAAGATTTAGTAAAATGAGTTATTATTATTATTATCATTCTAGCTGGTAGACTAATCATTATTTGTGAGTTTATTTTTCTGGTACCAAGTTGAGACAATTCCTTCCAAATAGATAGGTACTATCTCTACTTTTCTGGAATTTGTTATATTATTTATATTTGCTATACAAGTAAATTCCTTAATCTAATTTATAAAATCTTTGTGTGTTCTACCACTATAAAAAGGAAGTGGTACTGTTATCAGCTCAACTTGTCTATTTTGTTAATTCTGCATTGCTTGTACCAAAAATATGAGTGCTTAAACTAAAGTTTGTATAGCTTGGTCTGCTATTTCTTCTTCTTGATTTTTTTGTGATTATAGTGGAGACAAATCTAAAAGAATAGGGGTGTGAACTTTTTCTTCTTCTGAAGACTCTTCTTTTGTTGTATTTCTAGACTGAATTGGAGCTCTTCTTCTGTGTAAAAGATTAGTGAAGAATATATTAGAGATTAAAGCTGAAGTAAATGATGATAGAATTAGTGTAGAAACTCTAACTGAGATGTTAATTGATATGCTGGATTTCAATTTCTGAGTATAGTATATTTTTTGTTGATTAAATATAGTAATTTTTTCATGTAAATTATGAATAATATCAGCAATCTCTGTTATAATATGAGTTGAATAATTTTGGAATCAAAATTATATTTGATATTTACTTGTTGATACTTCTTCTCTTAATATATTAGTGATAAATAAATTATAGATCAATTAATATAAATCCTTTTCTTACTATCTAGATAATTGAGATAGATCAAAAAGGTTGATTAATCTTTGAAATTATCTTTCTATTTCATAATTAGTTGATTTTGTTAGATTCAGTTTGAATTATTTTTGTAGTTAATAATTTTATTTCCAGTTTTTATCTTCACAGAAAGGGTATCAAAAAGATTATTATTATCTTAAGATTATACATATATAATTATTTTAAAATAATAATAATGACTATATTTATAGTAGTTATTAATTTTTATAACTTTAAGAGATTATAAGACTAATTATTCTTTCAATAAGATACTATATGTGAGATTTACTTCTAAAAAAATATGATTATCTTCTTAATAAGATAATTTATATGTATTTTACTTATAACAAAATATAATTATCTTTTTAATAAGATAATATACGTGAATTTACTTCTAACAAAATATTCTCTCAATAGAGCAAGAAGAGAATAAGATAAGATATAAGATAAAATATGTGTGTTTATTAAAGAAAAATACTAATTAACTATTCTTAACTCAGTAGTAATTACTTCTATCAAACTTAATTATTCTTCTTGATCACTTCTTGACTCTCTATATATAATATTTTTCTTGCTATACTAATTATAAATTATTTCTAACATGATATTTCACTTAATTTAATCAAGAACAAGTAAAATTTAAAAAGAATAATCAAAGAAATATTAAATATATGATAATAAAGAATTTAAAATTAGCAAAACATTAAGTTATTCAAAGCTAAAACAAGAAATGAAAGAAAATTAATAATAATTAATTAGAAGATTATTAATTTAATAAAACTATAAATTAGATATAACACATATGATTAAATTAATAAAAAAATAAGACTAAATATGGATAATAATATAAACTAAAAATAGAATTAATTATTAATAAGATTAATTAATATAAATTACTTATTCATACAATTTAGTAGTAATTAGTAATTACTGCATCATGTACTATAGCTGTACTATATATTGTGTCATATTTACTATATTACATGAATAAGTAATTAGTTACAGAATCTCTAACTTTAAGAGATTTATTTTATAAATCTTTTTAATTATTGGTAATAATTATTGATTTTAGATTATTGAACTCATTATATAATTTCAAATGGTCATTATTGTATAGATTCTTTAAGACTTTTTCATTTTCATTTCTAAATTTATATACTTCTTTGTTATATGCTTCATATATGTAAAATAATCCTTTCTATTTTTTATCAAATTTATCATGATGTCAATGTTGAGTTTCTATTTGTTTCATTAATACTTTCTATCCTATCTGAAAAGCTATTATCTTTTATTTTCTGTTATACTATTTTTTTTGTTTTAACTATTCCTCTTGAATGTTACTAAGAGCTAGTTCTTATATAGTTTCTAATTTATCAATTAGTTCACATATTCTTTTGATAAGAGCTTCTTCAAAAATAAAATTATCAAAGTTTTTTAACTCAATATCTAATAGTATAATTACTTATTAATTATATACTAGTTGAAAAGATTTAAATAAAGTCATACTTTGCTTCATTATTCTGTATGCAAAAAAAACTAAAGATAGATAATGATCCTAATCTTTCTTATAGAATTATATATACTTTAATAATAAAGTATATAAAGTTTGATTTAATTTTTTAACTAGTCCATTAGTTTAAGAATGATAGGATACAGAAAGTCTGTATTTGACTTGGTATTTATCTAATAGCTTCTTAATTATTTTATTGACAAATATAATTCCTCTATCACTTAATATTTCTTTTGGAAATTCATATCTTATTATTATATCTTCATAGAGAAAGGAGATGATTGTACTTATGAAAGTATTAGTAATTAGTCTTGCTTTAGCCCATTTGATTAAATAATTAATAACAATTATAATATAATGATTTCTATTATTAGTTACTGAAAGAGATCTTATCAAATCAATTTTAATCTTTTCAAAAGATATATTTACTTGAATAGATATTATCTTATTATTTTTGCATAATCATTTTTTTCATTAATATATATTGCAGACTTTAATATATACATTGATATCTTTGTACATCTGAGATTAATAATAATTTCTTATTATTTGATTATAGGTAGTTTTGATTCTAAAGTTCAGAGATAATATCTGAATGATTATTATAGAGAACTAATTCTATTTCTGTTGATTTTATGACTAATAATAGATAATTAACATCCTGTTTATTTCTTTTATATAATTTATTATTTTATATAAAATATTTCTTTAATTCTGCCAGTAGTCATTTTCATTTTTTCTTTGAGAATTCATCAGGTATTATCAGTATGTAAAGATAATTATATAGTTTTGTATAATTATCCAAATTCATATTTTATTTTTTTCTTTTATAAATATATATGATATTCTGAAAAGTGAATCAATATTTGAATGAATTCTACCAGGTTTGTGTTTAACTTTGAAGTTGTATTCTTATAAAGTTATTATCTAATATGCAAGTCTTTCAGGAGGATTTGATTTGTTAATTAACTACTTGAGTACTGAATGATCAATAATTAGTGTGAATAGAATATTAGATAATAAGTAAGATCTGAATAGTTTGACCATCCTAATAACTTCAAGACATTCTAGTTTTGTTGCAGTATACTTACTTTCTTTCTTACTTACTCTTCTATTAGTATAGATAATCATATATTTCTTCTTTTCACTGTCATATTGCACTAGTATTGCATGTAATTCTAGTTCAGAAGTATCAGTAAAAAGAGTAAATAGCTTTGTAAAATCTGAATATATAATAATTGATGATAAGATTAAATATTTTTTAAGTGATTCAAAAGTAACTTATTGCTTTTCTGTCTATTTAAACTCTTTATTCTTCTTGAATAGTTTATGTAAGGGGACTGCTATCTTGGCAAAATCTTTAATAAATTTCTTGTAATAGAAGATAAGTCCTACAAATTCTCTTAATGATGTGATATTGATAGGTACTGAAAATTCTTGTACTTTTTCTATTTTGGCTAGGTCAGGGTGTATTCCATCTTTTCCTATGATATAACCTAGGAAGGGTAACTGATTCTTTTCAAAGATATATTTATCTGATTGGAGTTTGAGATTTGTCTATTGAAGTTTTTCTAGAGCCTTTTATATATATTCTATATATTCTTCCTAAGTCTCAGAGTAGATGATCACATCATCTAAGTATATGATTATAAACTTCTTAATATACTCTTTAAATATTTTGTTCATAAGTTTTTGAAAGGTAGCTAGAGTATTTATAAATCCAAATGACATTATATTAAAATGAAATAATCTTTCATTAGTAATAAATACTATTTTTTTCCTATCTCTTGGATATATTTCTACTTGCCAGAATCTACTAATAAGATTCATAGTGGTAAAGTATTTAGTATTTTTGAAAGAATTCAAGAGTTTATTAATTTATGGAAGAGGATATCAATCTTTTTTGATAACTTTATTTAATTTTCTATAATCTATACACAACTGGAATTTTCTATTCTTTTTTCTTATTATTACTATTGATACTAATTAAGAACTATTAAAAAGAGATATTATTTCATTATCCAATATCTTTTAGATTTTCTCTTTTAGAAAAATATTTTTCATAGGTAATTTTTAATGATATGGCCAGAGAGTGATAGATCTTTCTTCTTCTAAATATATTTTATGTTAAAGTATATTTATTCTATCAGGCTGGATTATATCAAAAAGATCTTTATATGAATCCAAAACTTGGTGAAGATGTTATTATTATTCTGAATTCAAGTTTGATTCAATCATAGTTAGAGTGACATTTAATAATGGTTGAGATAGTATTTCTAACTGTCTATATATATCTTGTTCTTTCTTATACTGAATATAATTATTTTCTCTTCTACCATGAATATAGATATTATAGTCTTCTAATCTTTCTTAATAAATTCTTTCTTTTTCTTCCAGTTTAATAACTTCATTATTAATTTTTATAAGATTTTCTTGAACTTTTACTTTTAAAACAAGTTACTTATTTTGCTTTTTGTATATTATATATAAGAGCTGATCAATTAGTTCTTCTTCTTCATATTCAAACTCATCATCTTTATTCTCAAGAATAGGACTCTCAAGTTCTCTCTTGAGACTGATTAATTTTATAATTGATCTTTGCTAAGTACAGATAATTAGAATAATTATGGACTCTTCTTCAACTTCAAAACTTAAGAGTTTTTCATCCTAATTCAAAATAGCTTTGGACTATTTTGCCTATTGATTGTTAAGTAATAAGTCATATTCTGTCTTTTCCATAACTAAAGTATCAATTTATTGATTCAGATCTCTAATTTTTATTTTTAATATTTCTACTTCTCCTAGTGGTCATTCAGACTTTCTATTTATATCTATAAAACTGATATTAGATAGCTTATTAATCTTTCTTCCTACTTGTTTCAAAAATCTAGCTGACATAATATTACTAACTAATCTACTGTCAACTATTATTCTGATAAGTTGATCTTTTACTTTTTCTTCAGTGAATTATGTCTACTACTTTTCCATTCTTTTTTTCTAGATTTTTATTTTTTTTTATAGTTTCAGTCAGCAATTATTATAAAAATATTATTGAAGATTTTTGAGATTAACTCATATTCTGATCTTTTTCAGATACAGATTCTAATTTAAGCATAAAGTATTATTATTGTTAGTGATGATATTAGGAAGTAAGAGCGTAATAGACTGTTTACCTAAGAGTTATTATAATTGCAATAATAAATTATTATCTAGAACTAAGATAATATTAACCCCAAGATTGGCTAACTATCTAGTATTCATATTTCTTTCTGTATAACTATTAACATAGCATCTTATTTTATTATATTTGAAATACTTGATATTTGAGATATTATTATTACTATTATTATTACTTGTATTTTTCTTTGATAATCTATAATTACAGATTATGTGACCATTTTTATTATAACTATAGTAAGTCTTATTTTGGTTGAGATAATTGTTAGAATTTTAATTATTCTGAGTTGATAACTTCTTTATTTATTTTATGAGATTAGCTATAGTTCTACTTATATTATTTACTAAACTTGGAATGAAAAAGAGAATATCAAGATTTTATAATATGAGTGAAATAAAATTAAGAGAGTTCTGATAGATTTATCTATAGCTAGATTCAGTACTGATTACTTCTATGATCATTATATCTAGAGTATTTGGATTAGATTTATTTACATAAAAGACAATTTCTAACTTTAAGTCTTTTACAAATTGCTTGATATAGTAAGTAGTAGAATATATACTTGTTAGATTAATCTTTTAAAATAGTATGCAAATATTCTCAGTATAAGAAGTTATATTTTCATTTATTTCTTGCATTCTCAATCTTAACTATTATTATCATATCAAGACTTGAACATTTATCCTAAATTGTATAATAAAGATTTGATAAAAGAAATTATTATTATTATTACTATTTCAGCTAGTAAGCTAATTATTATTTATGAGTTTACTTTGCTGATATTAGATTGAGATAATTTCTCTTAAATAGATAGATACTATTTTTACTTTTCTTGAATTTGTTATGTTATTTGCATTTGCTACATGAGTAAATTCCTCAATTCAATTTATAAGATTTTTATGTATTTCACCACTATAAAAAGAAAGTGATACTATTATCAGTTCAACTTATCTGTTTTATTGATTTTATATTGCTTGAATAAGTGATAAAAGTGCTTGAATTAAAATTTGTACAGCTTGATTTGTCATTTCTTCTTCTTGATTTCTTTGAGATTGTAGTGAAGACAAATCTAAGAGAATAGAAGACTGAACTTCTTTTTCTAAAAACTCTTCTTCTGTTATATTTCTTAACTGAATTGGAGCCCTTCTTCTGTGTAGAAGATTAGTAAAGAATATATTAGAAGTTGAGACTGAAGTAAATGATGAGAAAACTGGTATAGAAGTTCTAACTAAAGTGTTAACTGAAGTACTAGATCTTGATCTCTAAGTATAGTATATTCTCTGTTGATTAAATATAATAATTTTCTCATGTAAATTATAAATAATACTAGTTATTTCAGTTACAATATGAGTTGAATATTTCTAAAACTAAAGTTATAACTGATATTTACTTATTGAGACTTCTGCTCTTGATATATCAGTAATAAATAAATTATAAATTAATTGATATAAATTCTTTTCTTGCTGTTTGGATAATCAAGATGAATTAAAAAGATTAATTAATCTTTGAAGTTATCTTTCTATTTCATAGTTAATTAATTTTATTAGATCCAGTTTGAGTTATTTTTGTTGATTAATAATTTTATTTCCAGTTTTGTTTCCATAGAGAGGATACCAAAAAGACTGTTACTGTTTTAAGATTATATGTATATAATTATTTTAAAATAATAATAATGATTATATTCATAACAGATATTTACTTTTATAGCTTCAAGAAATTATATAACTGATTATCCTTTCAATAAAATGATATATATGAGATTTACTTTTGACAAATTATGATTATCTTCTCAATAAGATAATTTATACATATTTTACTTATAATAAAATATGATTATCTTCTCAATAAGATAA
>CAJVPS010002627.1:0-11849 GCA_910591765.1 Ambispora leptoticha | reverse complement strand
AGATTGCATGTGAGTGAGAATCAGGTGATTAATGATTAACAATGTAAGTGGTGCGTTATTTTTGCAGGCCACTGTATGTTGTTACCCGGTGGGGATCTACCGAGTAATCCGTGAGACTGTACGATCACGGGTTGTTTCCCAGTTAGTTTTCCGTTAATTAATTTATGATTTCGTCGATCATTCATTACTCCGACCCTTTATCGAGATGATCGGGTTCTCCAAGTTATGGCGCTAGTTCCTGCCTAAGAAGGCAATTCGGTAGTTTCGTTATTTAGTGTTCGTAGCCTTAGGGTAGAATAATAGTAATCTTTATTTTATTTAATAAAAACTTTTATTACAATTTTATAGTTCTATTGAACTTAATTCTTAATTGTAATTCTATCTCGCTTCTACTATAAAGCCCTCCTTATTTATAATCAAATTTCCTCCCACTATTCTCATCGCGATCCCGCGTCGCCAAGACTAATGAGTCATTTTTGTTTTGATTCATTAGTCGGCGCCTTATTGTTGCACCTTCATATATTCGGGATTTATTGGCGTACCCATATCAGACCATCTTCCCCAACGATGTATCAATCTGAGGCTTTGCATCGCTGCATCCGGTTGCATATACTAACTTCACTAACCTAATTTCATTAATCACGAGATCTGATCCCGTGCCCAATATCACGCGGATCGGAATCTACGTGATGACGTGTATAAATGTATATCATAAAATTACGCATATAGTTTATATACTTTATATCAGATATTAAATAATAACAATTACGATAATAATGATGAACATAATAGACGATCTTACATATAATAATTATGCATAACGTGCATAAAAGCTTAATATGATCGACTTAGTCGACCGACTAAAAAAATTCGACTTATTATTCTTTACGAGTCGGTCGATTTGAGTCGAGTCATTAGCATGGGAAGTTGGGTATGTGGCTTTGTCGGGATGTTGGGTTGTCGGGAAGATGGGTGTCGGGACGTTGGGCGGCACCCTTTTTCGCTAGATAAAAAGTGAGATCAGCAGATAGTGAACGCATAAACTTTTTTTAAATATAATAAAAAAATTTAATCGACCAAAACTTGAAGATATAGTGTATTCGAAAAAAGCAATAGAAATCATTTATTTCCTACATGAAACTATAAATATACAAAATGATATTTGAATATAAAAATAAATGTGAGTACTTTGTCGTATTAATTTTGAAGTAAAAGAATCGACTGGTGTAAATTTCATTTGTATGATTTCTTGGTTTCCGTTAATGAAAGTTAAATAGAAGCATGCACTAAATTTTGACAGAAAATGTAAAACGTTTACGATGGATATTATTTTCATGCATTATGCAAAAAGGCCCGCAAAAGGTTTTTTTGGGGCTGGTCTCGGTATTGTCTTTTTTTTCTTTTAACTATTTTTGTTAAATCGGAAGCAGTTGGTAGCTTGTCTCGGTAAGCGCAAGGACTTTTACGTCAGCCTGTATCGCTAATATTGAGGCCAATTTTTTGAAATCTTAAAGAAATACAAAAGAATTTTTTTATACAGCTATTTGTATCCAAGTTATAATAAATAGTTCGCATAAACTAGCTTAAGAATGGATGTCTTTTGCTGTATTTTAAATTCATTTGGTATACATAAATACTTGTTGAAGTGTCTGTATTGTATCATTTGTAATTGAACTTTATTTTGTGCTAAACATTCGATTGTATTTGGGTGAAGTTGTTGTTTTTTGTATATTTTGAATTCTTTTTTGCGACTTCGTCTGCTCATCAAGTTCTTCCATTTTTCTTTTAATTTAAGACAATCAATAATCTTTTTAAACTTCTTCATATTATAGGATATCGATTTCAAAGAGCTGTAATAGTATTGAAAATGCAAAGTATTCAATAATTTGTAGCCGTGTGCTAATAAAGCCTCTTAGTAAATTTACACCATTCAAACATAGTTTAATATATATGTAGGTATTCCTTTATACATGCATGATGAGCATTATGATTCCTCTCAATAAATCGTTCACCTGTTCAAAGCTATAAATATCCGAAGCTTTAGCGTATATGGCTTTCTCATTTAGCACATTAACATCCTTTATGTCTGTTGGGACCAGCAAGATTAAAAAAGAAGGTATTTACATGTACTGTACTGTATGTGCATGTACATTTTGAATGTCCAAAGTTTTTTTTTTTACTTGTGCTTGAAAAACTATATATACAAATTAAGTTGTTATCGTTTTTTCTTGTTCCGACTGTCCCGTGTACAACACTGCATTGGTGCCACGTAAAATCTAAAAATTACGCTGCATAAATTCGACATCACGACCAATTTCAAGTATTCTACGCTCAAATTATATAATAAAACACTGATCTGATGCTAGCAAACATATATCGATAAGGTTTTAATATACTGTAATTTTGGCATGATTATATCTTTAAGAGTTATGACAGAATTATAAAATTATAAATAAATATCGAGCTTAAACGTAAAACTTTCCGAAATTCAAACTTCGTGGCATCTCGGATTTTGGGTGTCGAAAAGCTGCGTATGCCGGAATGTTGGAGATGTCAAGAACGTTGGGATTTTGGTATGTTTATCAGAACAATTGAAACTAATACAGTATCCATCGAATAACTCGAGTTTTCATTTGTATCTGGATTCCGAAGTAAAAGCCACTGAACTTTAGAAAAAAGAAACTTTAGGAAAAGATATTTTATAAAACATTTTGCATGAATTGTTTATCACTTTTATAATTTGCGTAATTTCAACATAACTTCACATCATTAAAATTATTAGCTTGCAACAATGTAACGATGCTTTTTAAGTTCATTTTGCAAGATATAATCCTCTTGTATTTATTTATTTTCAACTCAAAGTAAATCATTTGGTTTATCTTCGCTTTTTTAACTTAATCATCGTAAAGCAATGAGATAAATTTACCATGCAATATGAAAGGTCACTTTTTCAATATAAAGACATGCGTGATCAATGATTTTTTTTGGTGATGACTCGACTGGTATAAACAGCATTTGAGTGGATTTCTAGTTTAAGAGATTCGATAATTCAAAAATGCGATATATTGTTACCATTCTATATATTTTGAGAGGATCAAATGTTATCACTGTTACTAAATCATTATTTATTAAAGTATTAAAATTCTAGTATTGAGATGAACATCTATACACAGATACTCTTACAGAGAAACCTACAAAAAAGGAATCAGGATAAAATATATACAAGAGGAAGTAGTAGTACATGTATAAAAAAAAATATATATATACAGTGTGGGACAAAAAAACCGAAATTTATTAATTGCACATTATGCAACAAATAAATCAAATTTTATAAAATTTATAAATTATGAAGCTTAATTTATTAATATTTTTTTTAGTATCACCATTATTTTCTATAATCTGTGTTTCATTAATCCTACTAATCCAATTAAGATTGATTCTGGAATATCATTCCATTTTAGAATCATAAAATGATGTAAATCATTAGTATTTTTGGCATTTTTTTTCATGATCCTTTTTAACAATACTCCAAAGGTTTTCTATTGGATTTAAGTCTGAACTATTAGAAAACCAGTCAATAATTTCAGAAACATTTTTCTTAAGAAAGTTTTTAGCAAGCTGGCTGATGTGTTTTGGATTATTATTTCGCTAAAAGTGTCATTCATCTTCTAATAAGGCTTCAATTTCTAGAAGCTATCTACAAAAAATATTGATATAAAATTCAGTATCTATTATTTTAAAAAAATAATAAGCTTGTTTTTTTCTTTATATAAAGTTCTTCTCATGCAAATATTTTTATTTGGTCTTTAGATATAAGATATACCAGTTATTCTTCTTTATGTCAGTATTCTATAGTATTTTGAAATAGTTAAAAGACAGTTTCATTTGTAAATAAGATATTATCCCAATCTTTATTAAGATGATTTTGGATCTATTCTATCTATTTAAGCTTATAATTTTCAATTAATATCAGTATTATTCTTGAAAGATCTTTTTGATATTTAATATTAGCCAAATATCTGCTTATTGCTCTATAAGACATATTTAATCTTATTAAAGATAATCTTTCTAATAAAGTTCTTGTTGAAATAGAAGAATACTGATAGATGAATTAGACTAATGCTCTAGATTTGTTAGATATAATTTTTTCAGATAATTACTTCTTTCTATCTGCTGAATTATTCTAGTCTTTCAAAGCTTGATAAAATTATTATATATAATAATGAAAATAATTCCAGTTCATTAATAAATTTCTTTAATATTCTGAATATTCTGATTTTATAATTATAGAATTGCATAATGATTAATTTCTTTTTAGAAAAATACTATTTTTAATTGATATAATTTAAATGTTTTTTAAAAAATTGAAAATAGTAAGAGAAGAGAGAATAAAAAAATTTCAATGTTAATAATACAAAAAAAAGAAAAATATAATCACTTATCTGACAATCATATTTTATTTTACATTATTTGGATTAGACTTAATTATTAAAATATATATATTTTTATTTCATAAAAAAATTTCAGTTTTTTTATCTCACACTGTCATATTGCACGAGCCATTGTGAGATTTGCTTATTTTGGCTTGAAGTGTGTTGAGCGAGTTATTGTGGTAATATTCCTTGACAAGAACGTGACATTAAGTGGCGCTTTAAACGTTCTTAACCTCACAAACAATACATTATTCAATATGACCTTAATGAACACTTACCATTTCTCGTGTTTAATTTTATGCTGAAAAACGATTGGCCAATAAATACATATATACAAAATTTAGTGCGACTAATAATCCGGGCTGATGATCGGACACCACATCCGACTAATGATCGACAAAACCTGGCACAGATTTCTGGTTAATCGACCCAACCTTAATAAATCTGGTAAATAATCAATACAATACCTTTTCTTCGTGTCCATTTTTACATTGAACTATAAAAGGAAACCACCAGATACACCCGCGTATGTCAACACCTCTAAATAAGTAATGGTAAATGTTTATTCTTTTGTCTTTTCTGGCACAAAGAACCTAACCCAATCTATAATTACAATTATAATGACGAATGCCTTTACGAAGGGAGTTTTAACAAGTAGTTTATTACTTGGAGAAAAGTTTGTACGCAAGTTTATTTCTGTTGTTTTTAAAAGCCCGAAGGTGTCACTTCGATAAGAATAAAAATATGTTACTTCGACAAGATAATAAAATATATCACTTTTGATGGAATGTCATTTTTTAGAAGCTTAGTCATCTATGGCGAAAAAATTAACGTTTGTTTTGAATTTTTCCGTTAAAATAAAGGAGGATGTTTTAAGAAGCGAGGGTGTGCGTGTTTCTCGCTGGGTTATTTGCCGAGTCGTTGTTGTATCCGAAGTACTATCGGGGTAAAATATCTGAGAATTGAAAGCTCTTCGTGGCTACGGTTTCGGCCGTGAAAGCGTTCTTCCCTGTTTCCGGTGTCCTGTTTGTGCCTTAGCCCAATGGGATTTATGGTGAATAGGATACAATTATTAACGAATCGAAAGCGCTTCGTGATCACAACGTTCTTCTTAGCGACAGACGATGATGACGCATTACTCACTACCGTTGATTTATTTAGAGGGCCGGGTGATAAAGGTCGTATCTAGTTCATAAGCGAGGAATAGGTATTGTATTAATTATTTTACCAGTTAAGTTCGATTAACTAATGTCAAATTTATTCGTAGATCGGAGGTTGTAGATGAGTTGAAAGAGTTTATCTCCACGTACCCGAACAGCATACAATGTGTAATGCTGTTTATTGCGTATAGTTTAAAAATCGTTAAGCACTATTTTCATTTAATTCACTTTATTTATATATTGAAAACCTTTATATACATGTAAATATCAAATATTTAGTAATTACATATACAAACTCGTGAATTTTTTTATACGCACATATGCATGTAGATTTATCGTTACATGTATTTGCATATACATGTATAGTTTTCTGATACATGTATTCTATATTAAATGCATCTTGTGCATAGAAGAATATGAAAAATGTAATCATAAATAAAATAATAACCATGTGTAAGGGCGCTTTTAGAGGAAGAATGTGAAATATAAGAATTTTCGCATCATAGTGTAATCAGAAAATTGAATAATTTTTAAACCACATATTTATGACATATAACAAACTTCACTTTGGGCATCTAAAATCTGCAAAATAAGTTATAAACACACATATTTTGAACCAATAATCAATAATTTTAGAATAACTGGATTTTTAGGTTTAAAAAATCTAGTACATTACGAAAATAACAACATGTATTAAGGAAATTAAGGAATTACGATACATGTAATTATTGTACATGTATTAAATTATCGTTAAATGTTATACTTAAACGTCACTTGTTTTTTTCCCCAGGCACAGAAAAAAAGTGACGAACCATATCAAGATAAATGCGTGATGGAAAAATTCAAAACGTTTATTTTCGAAAAATAGCTTGTATCTCGAAATTTTGATGAAAATGCTTTCAAAAAATATTTCTTGAAAAGTTTACGACTCTTTAGATTTACTCCTTAAGAATACATGGTTAGGTTACGCGTACATCTTTTGGTTGCACATTATGGGATTCAATACATTTTTATTGGTAATATAACATGGATTTGTACGAATATATGTTGAGAGTAAATAGTTGTCGGCCACTCTTTAGAGTCTGCCAGAGAATAAATGACATCATAACTGATAATGTCAAAAAAAAATAGGCAATCTGACAAAGTGACAAAGTCAAACAGAACTAACATATCAAGCTAGCTTATCCAGTTTTAGACAGTATGGAAAATTTGTCGGTCAAAGATTAGATAAGAGTAAATACCTTAGTTATTAATGATGTAAACCAGATAAAAATACAAGCAATGTGAGAAACTCCAATGACGGAATTTGCTTGTGGAATTATATTACAATAGAAAAAAATTTTGAGGTAATTATTTACATTGAAATTCCTTCAATTTACAGAAATTTGGGAACCCGGTTTCTCTTGTTCCTCAGGTGGAAAAGAAGGAGGATAATGACAATATGGGTAAGGGTAAGGGTAAGGATGATAAGGGTAAAAGTAAAGTGTGTTATCTATGCAAGCAAATCCAAAGTTACTTTCATCGGGTTCTTCACCACCATCTTTAGCGCCGCTATTTTCGACTTTGACATACACTGGAATTGCGTTAGACGTAGCAAAGAAGCAAATTGCAGAGATCGAAAAGACCCAAACGAGTTTTTGAAGAATCATGATAAGAAATGGTTGCGTTTATTTGTATGAGTTGTTGGAGAGTAATGAATAAGAATTTGTGGAGATGTCATTTTATAAAAAAATGTCTATGTTGTTTGAATACATTATGTGTATAAAAATTATAAAATCTATCACAATATTCTCATGTTTCCACTATCAAAATTACTTTTTTAGAGTAAGTGAATGGTAAATGTATTTTCAAAAACAAAACTTGTATAATTATAGATACAATGTACGAACATAGAAAAATGTACCGGTACCTATTCCTTTTTTATTATAAATAGATTCTATTTTGGAAAAGCAAAAAGACTGCAAGTTTATTATAGAATTTTTTAGAAAACCACGAACTTTAACAAATTAATGTCATGTTGATTTTATACCCGATACAATGAAATTACCTCTTAAGTAAAATTTCCCAACATGAGAATTTCTTTATAAAAATTTTAAAAGATGGTTTGTTTGTTTATACCCACTTTTAACATTTAAAAAATGCTTTCAATGAAATTACCTTTTTAGTAAAATTTCCCAACGTGAGAATTTTTTGTATCAGTATGAATTGATGAATATTTTCGTTGAGTTTCATCATAAAGTATATTTCCATTGTAGTTTGATTGTTATTCTTATTCAGTATCATTGTCATATATTCTATTACGAGTATTTTCAATTAACAAGTGTTTCTTATAAAAAGAAGAGCTCCGTCTTCATGCTTATTTTCGTTAACAAACAAAAAAATCAAAATTAATTCTAAAAATATCATGGCATTCAAAAAACTCTTCGTCGCTTTAATTCTCGCAATCTTTCTTTTCGCTTTATCCGACGCAGTACCTAATCCGATAGCTGAGCCCGAGCCAAATCCTCAAATTAACTTTGGCGGTGGTAATTTCGGCGGTACCAATGTATATACAGTCGTACATAATGCCTGCCTCTACCAATGTAACTGCGCCTCTGGTGCCCCTGCTGGTTTTATCGCATCATGTTGTGCATTAACTTATTGTTATTAGTAAAAATTTTTTACCACATATATTTGTATTAATATATATATATCGATATATATATAATTATAATAAAATTAAATTTATTCATTACAAATTTTGATTATAAAATATTATTAATGAAATTTTTGAAATTTTAATTTAAAAGCATATCGTGTCCATATTTTTTTGAAAAAAATATGAACATGCTATTCTAGTATCTGAAGAAGAGAGGTGAAATCTTGCAAACTCTTGTAGTGAATAGCGATATGGATTTTTTTCTAGTCCTAACTTTAACGCAGAACTCACTCATTGAGTTGTTTTAGAGATCGATTGTATTTTTCCATCTATAATAAACAATCATGTCAAAGTTTTGGGATCAAATGCATTTCTATCGGTAGCGGTTAGCGTTATATTTAACGTTAACGTTAATGTTATCGGTCACAGGATATATCTCGCGTGGTGTTTGTTGGAATATCATTAATCATAATCTGAATTCATTTTTGGTGAGGCTATAATTAAATATTCAAAAACATGATAAAGTCGACCTTATAGATTTGAGAGAAGTGTATGTTTATCATTACTTACAGTGGCATGCAAAAATAACGCACCACTTGCATTGTCGATCTTTAATCACACAATTCTCAATCACGAAAGATTCGACAAACATGCAAATAGTGATATACAGTGGCTCGCATAAATAACGCACCATTCAAATTGCCGATCATTACTTGTGTAGTTCTTAACCATGTGAGAGCCGACTGACAAATAGATCCTACCAATCAACACTGAACACGAGCTATACACATGGCATGGATAAAAAACGAACGGACGTTAATCATACCGATTATTCGTAAGTCGTCTTTTTTCTCCTGAATACTGGTGCGTTTTTTTTGCTCTTTTGAAAAGAGCAAAGTAATATTAATAAACCTTTTTTTTCTATATAATAAATTAAAAACTAACATAATTAAAAAATTTTCCCCATACTCTAATATATTTATATATATTTTTTTAGTTTTTATTAAAACACAATGCAGCTTACTATAGAGCAACGTTCCCAAATAATTACGTTGCTTCAAGAGGGATATAACGCCCGTAACATCGCCACGCGTTATAAAGTTCACCATACGACCATCACAAGACTTAAAAAAAATATGAAGAAACAAATAGTATTAAAAATAAACCTAAATTGGGCCGTCCGCGAAAACTTAATATACGTGATGAACGAACTCTTGTCCGGCGAATTATGACACATGAATGTTCAAATGCGATTCAACTACAAAAATCATTAATAATCAATGAAAAAATTAGTGTGGAGGTTAATACTATACGTAGAGCATTACATAGACAAGGTATGGTGGCGCGAGTTAAAAGAAAAAAGCGATAAATAATATAAAAATAAATATAAAATATGAAGTGACTGAAAAAAGAGATAATACATGAATCAAAAGTTGATGCCATTAGTTTCAAATATAATATTTATCTACTTATAAATCATCCAAAAAGCTATCTTTTTATACATAATTTTTCTCCTTCATGTAAACTCATCTTTGAGAATATGTAAACTCATATAAATCTTTTTTTTTAAGAAATTTTCTTTTGTCTACATATTAGTATGTATATGTATTCTCAGAGATATAATAATGTTAATAATAATGATAATACTAAATTTGAGATATATTTAATAAAAATTATTATTTTTTTGTATATAACTCTTATTTTTTTGCCATTATACAATATGTAACAAATCAAACAGGAAAATGAACTTTTGTTATATTATTTCTTTTTTGTATTAGTTCTGATTTATAATAAATGAAGAATATTTGATTAAGACAGACTGGTTAACATTAAATATTCATTAATCTTTATCTTAAAAAAAAGCTTTTATTATTCAAATTTTCTGATATCATGTAATATATTATTATTGTAATTACTAATTAAAAAAAGTTTCAATATAAGACTGATTTAATAATATCATTTTCTCTTTCTTCATGCTTTTTATACATAATAATATATATTGTATTCAAAGTTTATCACAAGAGAAATAATATGAAAAATTTCAATTTGAAAATACATTCAAAAATTCTTATAATTTTGATAATTTGCATAACAATTTAAATTAAGCATATAAATAATAATTTTTTCCTTATTTTTCTAATTTTTCTATTCCATTTCTTTATACTTTTGTTTTAAAATTTTAATAATAATAATACAAGATTTTATAACAGGTCAAGTTATGTTAATAAATAATTTTCAATCTGAGGTAAAAAAGTTAACTAAAAGTTTGTTTTTATTCACACTTATTTATTTACCAAACTTTTATTTTAAAAAATAATTTGTAATTTAAATAAGAAATACTTGAAAAGAAACTTGCTGTTACTATTAATATTATTTCAGAAATTAACTTATTTTATTGTAAGTTGTTATATTATTATATTGGCATGAATTTTTAAGATATTTTTTTATAATTAAATTTAATATTTTATAGGATGGAAAAACCAAATTATTAAGTCATTAAAGCAGATGCTAGTTATTAAAACTAAAGATAATCTAGTTAAAATACTTATTAATTATATTAAAAAAAATCATAAATATCAAGTCTCAGGAATTATCTTAATTAAAGTAAGCATTTTTAGGTAAAAATTTAGAAAATATAATATATATAACATTATTTTTATAAACAATTTTTTAAATAGATTGATAATGGAAATAAAAAATATCTTAATTAGATTAAAGAAATAATAAATATTTCTAAATAAAGTACTTTACAGATTATTACAAAGAAATTACAAAGAAATTATCTGTATTTAAAGTTTTGCTTATACCTTATATATTAATATTAAAAAATTAAATAATAAAAAGAATTAATTTATTTAAATTTGAACATGTGAGAATAATAAAAAGAATCAATTAAATTTGAATATATGAGAAAAGAAATATGATTATATTATCTTTTGTATCTTAAATTTTTAATGACAAATTCTAATTAATTTTACATTATTAATATTATAATATATTAGTTTTATGCTAATTCTCAAAAGCATTATAAAACTATTCAATAATAATTTTGATTATAGAATACATCTTATCTTATAAATATAATTAATTTTTCTTGTTAAATACTCATTTATTACTGTCAGTTTTTAGATCTTTTTCATATTACTAGATTTTTCAAAAAAAGTATTTCATTAAAAAATAAAAAATAAATTTATTAAATATTAAAGTTTTTTGAGTATTTTATTTTTAATCCAGCTCCTTACTATTCATGAATGCTTACATCTTTAGAGAATAAAATAATACATTAAGTATAAAGAAATAGTTCTTATTAATAATAAAAATAATGTATAAATTCATACAAGAAATATTGATAAGACTTTAAAAATGCTAATTCAAAGTTTAAAAGTCAGTTTTATTATATTACTAATAACAGTTACAGAAAATATCTCATGATCTGTAATAAAATAATGATAATAATAATAAATAATTTTTTAATAAAATTCAATATTTATTGATTTAATTATTATTAAACAAATAAAAATAAATATAAAATAAAAAATATATGTAACAATTTTGATTGGGTTATCTTCCTTTAGATCTCTTTTAGTTTAGATCTTCATTTTGCGCTATCTGTATAAC
>CAJVPS010002626.1:0-11855 GCA_910591765.1 Ambispora leptoticha | reverse complement strand
CAAGCAACACGTTGGTATTACTCAAGATGAAGTCAAGGAGTATGTAAGAAACTGCTCGACCTGCATCCGAAACACCAATATCAAAGAAAAAGCTGATTTGACGCCTGTTGTAGCCGATGGCCCTCTTGAACACGTTCAAGTCGATTTAGTTGACTTACTTTCTTTTGCTGAGTATAATGATGAATATAGTTACATTCTCACGATGATTGATATATTTTCATGTTATGTTTAGGCCATTCCGCTTCAAGATAAAGAAGGCAGTACAATTCACCGTGAATTGGTTAAAGTCTTTATGAGTTTCGGTCCACCCTCAAAACTCCAAGCGGATAACGGATCGGAGTTTATAACTAGCATTTTAAAATGTACTTGCAAAGTACTCAAAACGCAACTTGTTCATGGTCGTGCCCATCATCTGCAAAGTCAAGGCAAGGTCGAGAGATTTAACCAAATACTTGGTCGGCATCTAACAAAAATGTTGTGGAATGAAGTTTCTGAAGTCCAGGGTTACCGATGGATCGATGTTCTTTCTTCTTTTGTAATCGCCTATAATAAAGCACCTCACGAAGCTCACAAAAAATCACCCTACGAAGCATTTTTTGGGTTTAAAATGAGAGGAGTCTACGATATGCTGGGCGAAACCATACAAGCTCACAATAGGCCAGACGAAACCATAGAGATCAATGATATGCCAGATGAAACTACACAAGCTCACGATAGACCAGATGAAACTATAGAGATCGATAATAAGCTGGGCGAAACTATACCAGTTCATGATACTCCAGACGAAACCACACAAATTGACGATACTCCAGGCGAAATCACACAAATCGACGATACTCTGGGCAAAACAACACAAATCGATGATACTCTGGGTGGAATAACGCAAATTGACAATATTCTGGACGAAATAACATAATTTAACGAGACTTCAGAACAAGTCAATATTTTTGATACTGAAGTTTATGTCTCGATCAAAACACAAGGGGAAGAAAATATCCCGCGCGAAACAATCACCGAAGTAATACAAGAGAATAATGGCCAAGTTACCGTCTATGAAACTCATATAAGACAGGTCGAAAAAATACGAATGGAGATTGCACAAAATGACGAGCTTTATCGAAACAAGATGGTGATCCGTGAAAGTGTTCATCGAAGAAAATTAGCTTTTGAATCTGGAGAGGAGGTTGCAATTGCTCTGGATCATGATACTAATTAAAAAACGAGAAAACGGAAGTTAAAGCAGATGTATAGTATTAGTGGAAAGGTTATTGGTATGTGTAGTAATAATAAGACTGTAAGAATAGAGATTAATGGTGAGGTAAAAACCTTCGCAGTGAAGAATTTAAAGAAACTTAGATGGACAGAGTAAGCAACAATGGTATATATATAAATAAAAGCCCATTGTTTGATCAATAATGTATTATATTGATGCATCATTAACATTTTTAGTATGTAAGGTAACATGATAATAATAAAAATGCCGAAATACATAATGTGCATGTGTCATGTGACTTATGCACAAAAAAAGGTCACTCATTTCGTTTTAATCTGATTTCATTTTAATCTGTCACAATATATTCAAAAAATGTATAATCAGTGATAATAATAAAGTATTAATCTTTCAAATATGATTTTTAAAAATAAATAATATGTACAATAATAAGAAGTTTCTTTTTATGTATAAAATAGTTTTGCTTAACAAATGATAATTTATGTAATTCATAGATGATATATTGATCTTCTTTTTTATAGTTTTAACTAAGAATGATTCCTATAACAAACTCAGATATATCAGTTATTATTATAAAGAATAGTTTAGAATCTGGTAAAATTAAGATAGACACAATAATTAAATATTATTTTAAATTATCAAATACTTTTTATTCAGAATTATTTTAAATATATTATTCATAATCTTTATAAAGTAAGACTGTAAGTGATAAAGCAATTACAAAAAATTTTTTGACAAATTTTCTATAATAATTAGTAAGATCTAAAAATGACTAAAGCTTAGAGATATTTGTTGATTGAGACCAGTTATGAATAGTGATAATTTTGCATTAATCTACTAAGATTTTTTGATCCAAAATAAAATAATCTAAGTATTCAATATATTACTTTATGAGTTTGTATTTCTTCAACTTGATATAAAGTTTATATTCATGAAGTTTAAAAAGAATAATATAAAAATAATTAAGATATTCTTCTTTAGTATTACTGAATACAAGAATATTATTAAGATAAATGATAATAAATTTATCCAAATAGTTATAAAAAATATTTATAAGAGTTATAAAAGTTGTAGACATATTAGTAAGATCAAAAAGTAATACAAGAAATTTATAGTAATCATATCTCATTCTAAATATAGTTTTATAAATATCTTCTTTCTTAATTCTAATTTGATAATATCCAGAGTAGAGATCTAATTTAGAAAAGTATTATACTTTAACTAAGTGATTCATTAATTTATTAACATGAGGTAAAGAATAATAATTTTTAATTATAATTTTATTTAAAGTATAATAATCTATACAAAGTTAAAGAGTTTCTTTTTTTTATAACAGATGTTTCAAATAGTAAAAGACTTAGATAAAAAAATCTTTGCTAAGTAAGTTAAATAATTATTTCTTTAATTCATCTATTTTAATATAAGATAAATAATATGTAGAGTAAGATAGTAGTTCAGAATCAGATATTAAATTAATAATATGATCTATAATACATTTTAATAGTAATTTATTAGAAAGTGAATTAGAAAATATATCAGTAAATTCTTTAATTAATTAGATGACTTCACAAAAAGTTAATACTTCTTAATATATTTCTTTTATAGTGATATAGATAGTAAATAACTCATTATTAGATAAAATTTCAGCAAGTTATTGTCAAGAGATATAAAGTTAAGTTATAATTAAGTACAAGTTTATTTTTACTAGTATTAATCTTGATTACTTTATTACTATAGTTAAATATCATAAAATTACTATGCTAATTAATGATAGAATTAGTATGATAAAGCCATAATTTATTGAGTATAAGATTATAGTATTAAATATTAAGAACTTATATACTAATATCAGATATATGATAAGTATCTAACTTTAGTTTCTTAATTATTATAGATAAATTAACTTCCTTTTTATAATTATTAGTAAGTTTTATAATAATTGGATTTATATTATATGTTTATAACTGATTATTCTGAATATATATTTTATTAATAAAATTATATAATACTTCATTATTAAGCAAAATTTAGGTAGACTTTTTATTTATATAACTATTAAATTTTAGAAGTTTTTTATAATTATTCTCAAGATAAGCAAATTTAATATTATTATTTTATGTAATGATTATATTACTACTATTATCTTTAATATTATTAACTTTAACTTTTCCTTTTAAATAATAATTCTTGGCAAAATAATCTGATTTATTATAGTTATAATAATTATAATTATTATTATTTTGATTATAATTATTATTATTATTATTACTATTATTAGATTAATAAGAATCTTCAATATAATTTAGTTTCATAAATGTGAAATCAATATTATTATATATATTATTATAAGAATTTTGATTTCTCTTATATTTTTGATTATAATTATAATTATCATTTTTGAGAGAATGATCAATATTAAATATAGTTATATTATAATAAATTATGAGTTTTTAGATATTATTAAAAGTTTTTGATGCTTGATATACTACTTTTATTTTAATGACAGGCTTGAGACTATCAATAAAATATATAACTTAATCTAATTTTTCTATTTCTTTAATTTGTTCTATAATATTTCTAAATTTAATACTATACTCTTGTATAGTATTAATTTGATAAAGTTAATAAAATTAATAATAAAGATATTATTAATAGTTAGGAAATTAGAATATATTACGAACTTTAGAGATAAAATTATTTTAATTTATAAAGATATTTTATTTTCTAGTGATACATACTCTATTTAGATATTAATATAAAATAATATTCTTGAATCTAGTTTTAGCATATAGAATTTTGATTTATTTATTAATAATTTCTTGAATAATAAGTACTTTAATAACTTGTAATATTCAGATATTGATATTTTTATATATAGACAATCCCTCCTAAATGCACCCTCTATAAATGCACACCCTCTCTAAATACACTCTTTAATCTGACCTCAAGTCAGAACTATAGTACTAAATACACACCCTCCATATTTTACATGTGCAATAATTTTTAAGTTCTATTATATTTGACATCTTCCTGTAAATACACAGTATGTGATTAAAAATTATGTATACCTAATAAAAATTATATTAATTAATGCAGATTTTGATTAATCAAAAAAAGTCTGCATTATGATTATCATTGTTTCAAGACTGTATTATTACATTATTGATCAAATAATAATAATAATGCAGACTTTAATCAAAAGTCTGCCATTACATTATTAATCGAAAAGTTAAATTATTATAAAATAGTGCACTTATCTATAAAAGAAAATTTTTTTGATTTGTATCTTGTGGCACTTGCTATATTAAGCATGACAGGCTTGTTTATGTTATATTTGAGAATCTGTAAAAAATTTTATCCTGGTCATGTTACTATATCCTGATCTACTATAAAGTGAATTCTCTTCTTCTCCCTCTTACCTTCTTATTATCTGTCCAAATTCATTTTACTTCAAAACAACTAAAAATTATTTATCTATTGTCAATACTATCCAAAAAAAATAATTCTAACCAACATCCAGAAATATGAAGTGTGCCTTTATACTCATAATAATGATAAAAAAACCCATGATAAATATATAAAATAGATCTAACAAAAGTGGAATATTACGGTCAATAAGTTAATAATTATCCGGATTCTCTAACCAAAGAGAAGTGACTAGCAATAGAAGTCATAAATCAAGAAGCAAAATATCATAAATCTGTTACCATTCCAGAACTTGAATTAGCTCTCAAGAAATTTATATTGATATATCAAGAGCGAATAATCTTAAGTGATACTTTATTGATTGAAAAGGCAAAATCATTGGCAAAAGATTTAGGGATTTCTGAGAATACATTGTAATTTTCTCCCGGATGACTCTACAAATTCAAGAATCATAATGAAATTCATCAAAAGAAACTTCACGGAGAAGAAATATCCACAGACCAAAATACTATCATATAATCTCTGCCAATGTTATGGGATAAATATTCCAGATATCTACCTGATCAAATTTATAATATGGATGAGATAGGGCTTTTTTATCAATTAGAGCCTGATCAAATACTAGTGACACAATATCTTTCTGACTGTAAAAAAAACAAAGAACATCTTTCTATTATATTGTGTGCAAATACTGATGGATCTCACAAGTTAAATTCTCTTATAATCAGCAAGTTAGCAAAATCATGATATTTCAAGAATGTAAAGATCCAGAACTTAGTCATGACATACTGAAGTAATCCCAAGGCTTGAATACTTACAGTTCTTTTTCAAGAGTGGCTTCAGACATTTGATCATTAAGTTACAGTAAAACATGATGACCAACATGTTCTTTTGCTTCTTGACAATTATCCAAGTCACAGCATAGAGAGCTTGAATCTCTGACATGTTGATATCCACTTCCTTTCACCAAATACTACCTTAAAGATCTAGCTAATGGATGTTAAGATAATCATGACTTTTAAATGGCAATATCATCATTTTCATCTTCAGTGAGTGATTCTGATTATTATTATTTGTCCAAGTTCACTTACTAATTAGTTTTTAGCTGAATGTTAGAGCAGATCAAAGTGGGTCATTTCATCCAAGACTTGAAGATGATTATTTTTCAAGCAATCCAATATATAATCAAAGCCTGAAAAGAAATATCTGCCAAGACTATTCATAACTCTTGGTACCATATCAAGATTCTTTCTGCTAACACTGATCTTTTAGACGATACCCAGAGAACTAATGATCTAGTAATCAATGAACTTATTGAGATACTTAATATTCTTGATCTTCCTATCATAATGGAAGTTAATGAATTTTTAATTCTTCCTGATAAGAATATTATTTATGAGATTCTTGAGAATAATCAGGAGCTGGCAAACTTTTTTAGAATTGAAAATTCGGCAGAAAAAAGCTCAGATAATGATGATTATATTAAAATTCTGATGATCACAGCTAATATGGTATTAAAGAATTTGAATAATATTAAAATATTTTTACTTTAGCAGGAGAATATAAGTGAGCAATTGAAGTTATTAGATAGATTGAAAAAGTTCATGGAGGAGAAAAAAATTGATCAATTATAACAGTCTTATATAAATAATTATTTTATTAAGACTGTTTAATTTTATTATAATAAAAAATAATGCAAAAATTAATGTTACTATAATAATGCATGAATTATAGTGATATAGAGCATTATAATATGATGCATAGCTACATCATATGATGTATTTTTGCATTACTCTCTAAATGCATACACTTTTTAAATGCACTCTTATAACTGATCCCAAGATTATGCATTTAGGGGGGATTGTCTGTAGTTCTCCTTTATAAGTAGAGATCTTGAGTAAAATTCTTGATGAAGAAGAATTATTATTATTATCTTGTTAACTATCACTATCATTATTATTATTATTATTATTAAGAATAATAGTAAGTTATTATTATTATTAAATAAGACTAATAAAACTAATGAGAAGTTATTAGAATTATTTACTTAAGAAATTAAAACCAGATATTATGAATATATGTATATATATACAGTATGGTCTATAAGTATTCAGAATTAAAAAATTACTCATCATACCACAATCAATGACTTAAATTACATGAAATTTATGTATTTCGAAGATTAAGACCAGCTAATTTATTATATTATTTTTAATATGATATATGCTTGTCATTGCTTTCTATAACAAGCTCACAATAACGTCTCATAGACCTAATTAAATTAATTAGAGTAGACTCAGGAATATCTACCCATTCATTTATCATATAATGACGTAGTTCATCTAAATTTTTTGATATACACTTTTTCACATTGTTCTTAATAATACACCAGAGATTTTTGATAGGATTCAAATTGGGACTGTTAGACAGCCAGTCCAAAATTTCAGGTATTTTTTCTTCAAGAAATGCTTTGGCAAGATGGCTCATGTATTTTGGATCATTATCCTGCTGGAATCACTATTCATCTTCTATCAATTGCTTAATTTCTGGAGTATGCTCATGAAAGATATTGACGTAGAATTTGGCATCCATAATTTTAAAAAAACAAAATAAATTACTTTTACCATTTATACAAAATTCTCTCCATGCAAAAATCTTTCTTTGATCATTGGGTATACATTATATTGGCTGTGCTCTCTTGTACCAGTACTCTACCATATTCTGAAAGAGTTTAAAAGTTGTTTCATCCAAAAAGAAAGTATTATTCCAATTATTATTGAGATATTCATGAGCCTATGCCACATGTTTACATTTATAAGCATCAGTAAGTATCGGTATTCCTAGTGGGAATGCTTTTTTATATCTGAGAATAGCCAAATGTCTTCCAACCATTTAATGAGACATGTTTACATCGATTTTTGATAATTTCATTACCAGAGTTCTTGTTGAAATAGATGAATCCCTTCATATATATTGACCCAATATCTTTGATGCTCATGTAGTTATCTTCTTGGGTCTACCTTTACTTTCAGCATATTTATTTGTATTATATTTTTTGAGTTTATTAATATTGTTGTATATTGTTGAAAGGGATATATTGGTTATGATATGGATTTCTTTAGCATCTTGAATGCTCTGATTCTACAATTGTAAAATGAATTGATAGTTGGTTTCTTGCTTAGAAGTTATAATTATACCAAAATAAAAAAGAAAAAAAAATAAAAGAAATGGTATTACGAAGAAGTTCTGCAAATAACCTACTTATGATGATTCTTTTCCATTTTAAATTGTGAAAATTGGTCTTAATTTGGCAAAGATATGTATATTTTTTTTCTGCAAAAAATTTTCCGGATACTTATGAACCACGTTATATATGAATATATAACATTTAAGTATAAATAAGAAAGTATATAGGAAGAGAAAAGTTAATAATAAGTATATATATGTAATATTAATCTTTTCTACTACTATCAAAGTTGTAATCTTTCTAGTTATATTATATAATATATTAGGAAAATTCATACAGAAATTCAAGTTATATAATGATATTATTTAAAATAGAATTTATACAAAAAACTAATTCAAGACAGATAAGATTATTATATTTAAAACTTATTTTTTATTATATAATTATATATTATTATTAAAAATACAGAACAGAAATAGTATCTTTAAATAATAATTTAATATTATATAGAATTAATAATATAATAAATAAAAATTAATAATAAATAATACTTATATAATAGTATCTCTGAAAAATACTTATTAATAAATAAATAAAGAAATAATAGATTATAAATAAAATATATAATTATAATAATATACTAGCTAAATTAGTAAAACAAGAAAAAAGATAAATTCTATTAAGAAAATTATCTATAACTAAAATAGCTCAATATATTATATAACTTTATGAGATAATTTTTATGATATAATATTATATGTAATATAGTATAAAATTCAGTAATAATTTGTGAAAGAAAATTAAATTTGTTATATTATCAATTTTAGATAAAGGAAATTAATTTCTTTTTATAATTTTATTTAATTAGTAATAGTTTATACAAAATCTATATTTGCCATTCTTTTTCTTGATCATTACTACAAGTATAAATTATGAACTATTTGATGATAAGATAATATTTTGTTATAATATTCTCTTAATTTCTTCTTCTATAAATTCTTTTTCAATAAATAAATATCTATAATATAGTTTTAAAACTATTAATTTTTTAGCTTCTATATTGATTTTATGTTAAATAATTATGATTTTTTCAGACTTTTCATTAAAAAGATCTTGATATTCATCTAATAATTCATTTAATTATTATTTTTATTCTGATATTAGATTATTTTCATCAAAACTTTCTTCTTTATTATTTTAGTAAAGTAATTCTGATATTAGATTTATTTATTTATAATATCAGTTATCTTTATTATATTTATAACATTCAGTTGATAAGTGATTATTAACATAAGAATATTTATTTAAACTAGTAGTTTTATTTTTCTTTAACTTTTTAAATATTAAGTAAAAGAATTTTTCTTTACCAAGTTAAGTATAATATTCTTTTACTTGTAAGTTTAATACTTTTATTTATTTATCTTGACTTTCTTGAATATTTAGAAATGATTAGTCAATATCATTATCCTTTTTGTATTCATCTTCACTTTCTTTTTCTATTAAAAACTTTCTTTTTTTGAATCTATTAGTTAAACCAAAATCTTGTTAATCTCTTTCTGAATTATCAAGTTCTTCATGAGTTGATACTAACTGAATTTTTGTAATTTTTACTAGTGATAAGAATATTACTTGTATTATCATCAGATTGTATAATATATGATTAATTAGAATTATTATAAATTAATACTTTAATATTTTCAGTATATCTAGTATTTATAATATTAGCTTTTACTTCTATTTTTTTGTAAATTAAAGAAGATCTAGAAATAAGTTGATAAAATATTTCTTTTGGCACTTTAATTACAATATATAAATCTATTATTATAATTTCTTGTAATAAAATAACAAGATTTTCTAATTCTAAATATCTTAGATCAAAACTAATATCTGTTTTATGAACATATTTTGATATTTTTTCTTTGCTATTATTATCAAAGACTTTGAATTCTACTTTTTTATTAATATTATATAAATTATTTTCTTCTTTAATTTTATTATACTTTTCTAAATATATAATAGATATTTCAATCTATTTCTTTTAATTTTCAAACTATAATAGTTTTTTAATCTAATTTATAATTATTTTATAAATATAAGTCTAATTATTTTCTAATATAAAATTATAATCTTCATTCATAATTACTAATATTTTAATCTTGATCAATTCAATTCCTAAAGTAACTGATAAATCAATTACTTCTTCAAACACTTTTTCTTTTTGACTATTAATACTAATCAAGTTTATTATACTAGATTTTTGAATTTTTCAATCTATTCTCTTTAAGAATTATTAAGTAACTATATTACTTGTAGTATTACTATTAATTATTATCTTGCAAGATTAATTATTGATAAGTTTATTTATATATATAACATTTACAGATACTTATTAATTTTATTAATTTTCTTTTTTATTTTCTATTAATAATTTCTTGAGCTAATTATTATTAATTAAAGACTTTTTAGTTGTAAATACACTCTCATTTTCCAAAGATATATTTAAGAGTTTAAATGCTCTTCAGTATTTAAGTAAGCATTTTGTTTATTATTATTATTATTTTTTTTTCTATTATTATTATTATTTTAGTCATTATTATCTTGACTATTATTATTCTTTCTTGAATTAGTGCATTTACTAATAACATGACTAGCATTTTCATAGTTATAATAGATAATAAATTTCTTGAGTTATTATTATTAAAGTTATTATTATTAAATTTATTATTAAAATTATTATTATTATTAAAATTATTATTATTATTATTATTATAATTATTATTTCTTCTGCTTCTGCATTTACTTACAATATGACTAAATCTTTTATAATTATTATATTTAATAGAATTATTTTTATTATTAGAATAATTGTTAAATTAGTTAGTAGTTACTAACTTTTTAATTTTAAAGTGATACTTTTAATTTGTTCTGCTAATTTATTGATTTCAGTATCTATAAAAGATATTAACAAGAAAAATAAGTTATTTGATATAATATTATATTATTAAAAATTAGAATTATAAGCAATTGCTATATTAATTACTTCTTCTAATATTACAAAATAAGTTAAATTTATAAAAAACTTAATTTTTGGTCTAAACTCATCTATAAAGTAAGATATATATGAGTAATCTGAATAGATATTAGTTGAATCTACTCTTTTAATTAATTCTTTAATAGCTATAATATATTATTCTATACTTTCATTAGATAATTATTTTTTTTATTTTAATTATTATTACTATTCATAGAGTTAATTATAATTTCTAAAATACTTTTCAAATTAATATATGAATAAAGTTTCTTTTGTATTTTAATTAGTCTTATCATTATATCTTCAGATTCCTGACTATTCTGAATTATATAACTTTTTATTAGCAAATCATATGATAGCTGAATCTTTTAGATAAGCTTCTACTATCTGAATTTTTCTTTTATTACTAATACTATTAATAATGTAAGTATTTTTAAAGTCTTAAAGCCAATCAATTAGATCTTGAATATTATTATAAAATTTTATAATTTTGATATAATTAACTTCTTTTGATCTTTCTAGAATTATAATAAGTATTTCAATTCTATTTATCAAATTTTCAAATTTATTATTGATTGATAAAGATAATATTTTATTTTTCTTGTCTTTATTTATTTCTTCTTCTTCAAGTAGTGTTGATAAAATAAATATTAAAGTGATAGGTATATTTTGAATAGTTAATTATATTTCTAAATATTTATTAAGTGATAACTATATCAATATTTATTCAAGAATATTTGGATTATATTTTCAAACTGTTATAAGATATCTAGTAGTTTTTTATTTAATTTTGTGTAATAATTTTGATTGGATTATCTCTCTTTAAGATCTCTTTTAGTTTAGATCTTCATTTTGCACTATCTGTATAACAGATTAGCTTTATATTATATTTTTAAGAAGATTATTTTCACTCTGGATACACAGATGATCATTATGTATTTAATACATCTAGATTTAGCACATTATTACTCAGATGATCA
>CAJVPS010002625.1:0-11855 GCA_910591765.1 Ambispora leptoticha | reverse complement strand
GCAAAAGAATGATCCATTTGCCGAGCTTCGGATAAACGAGGATCAACTAGATGAAGTAGAGATGATATTTCACAGGAACTAAAAATTCGAAAAAAAATAAATCAAATAGAATAGATGGCCTAAAAACCATCACAATAACAGATCGAGAAGGCGTCACATTACTAAAAGGTATTTGAAAAGTTCAACTCAAAAGTAAAAATGCAAAATCAATATTTATCAAATTTTATAACTGAAAAGCCACACCAGAAGGTGGACCACTAGGAACAGGTTTCGAAACACAACCAGCACTATTATCGACAACTTTTGCGGTAGTAAGCGACCAAGCGTCCAAACTTGGACTCAAGAAGAATAAATCGATAGTAAGCGTGTTTGGGAGTCACCAGGTGGTGCAATTTAATCATGCGCCTTTTGTTACAACATTGGTTGCGGATGTTGATGCGAATACGGGTGAAATATATTAGATTTACTTTTATCGCTATACCGTTAAATGAAAATATAAATTTTTAATTTCTGGCCTTTTTTTAGGTATCTTGCTAGATCTCAATAATGAATTAAAAGATGTGACTGATGTGATCGCTACAGCACTACAGGAACGGCAAAATTTCACAACACCATAAATTGTAATAAATCCAAGAAAAATTGGAGGCGGACAATTAACTTCATATTAATTCACCAACTATTTAATAATAATCATAGACATTGTTGTATATGTATTATTTATTTTATATTTGCACTTTTGGTTTTTTTATATAAAACTATGTATATATAGAATTTAGTTTCCTTAATTAATTTTCAGCCATGATCCAATTCCAATTCGCTGGTTCCCAAGAAGCCAATTCACCCGGTTTTCCGAACCACAATCCGATTTCTTGCTCGGCCGTATCAAAAGAATCTGAGCCATGAATAATGTTACGACCAATACTAATATTAATACAAAATAAAAGATATACAAATAGTTTAGTTAATCAAAAAAACCATATATTTGTTTATTAATCTCTAATACCACATCTTACCTAATAGAATAAGTATTACGAATAGTTCCCGGAGCTGCATCTAAAGGATTAGTAGCGCCAATCATAATGCGACCTTGGCGAATTACGTCCTTTCCTTCCCAAACCTAAAATTGAAATCAAAACTAAGAATTAATACTATTAGAGAAGAGCGAGACAAATAGAACAAGACGACAATAAATACCATAGCCACAACCGGCGCCTTTCCGCTTGTTATATAGTTCACTAACCCCTTGAAAAACGGTCTAGTACTCAAATCAGCATAATGCTGTTCAGCCAGCTGTCGACTCGGCACCAAAGACTTTATCGCCACCAATTTATATCCGCGTTTCTCGAATCGTGAAATAATATCGCCAACGAGTCCACGTGTTACCCCGTCCGGTTTAATCATTATGAAAGTGCGTTCAGAACTTGTGCCTTTTTTTCCGGCGAATTTTGCCGTTTCTTCGGCGTGTAGTGGATTGGCTTATGTTCATTTGATAGCGTGATGAAAGGATGATTAATTGAATCCAATTGACGGCGCATGCCAAATTCTATTGATGATGGACAAAAACTAGAGAACATTCAATTACCATTACAATAAGCCAAAGTACCAACAGCAGCAGTGACCGAACATGCAGCAACAAAAAACTTTGATGCTGATTTTTTATAATTCGATGACGATAAAAAGGCAGCATTTGAGGTCGCGGGATACGCATTTCGATTTGTTGTTGAGAAAAAAGTTTTTCCTAATACATTCAATTCACACCATATAATAGCGATATCGATTTCGATTTATGAATTAAATTAATTAGTTTAATAAATGATTAGACAGAAAACAGATTGATTAATTACCTACTGAACTATTATCGAAACGACCGGGTACTATCAACCCAAAAGATTCAGCGTCATTATCATTATTACAACAAAAATAAGTTTTTATGTTTACATTTATACGTCAGTGATAGAGCCCCAAGTATATCATCAATTACGCATATAAAAAGATAAATTGTAAAAAGAGCTTTAGAGATTTAAATTAAAAATAACGCGTGAGCACAGACATTGTTACACATGGTTTATGTCTATTTAAAATAAATTATCAAAGGAATGCGCACCTCGCGACCCACGATTAATACGAGAAACATAATAGAAAAGTCGTCGAGAATACATTATACCAAAAAATCAAATATATTTCTCAAAAATACACATAGATACAAATCAACTATAAATATCATTTATTAGTGCAAATATAGTTAGTCTCGATTTTAAGCGTATATCATATGGATCGCCGCGATGGATTATTAATTTTCTAAACGATGAATTTACATAAAGTGCATACGTATAGAAAACTCGAATACAATTCTCTATAAATGTATAGTATTCAGATTCATTTCCAAGTCAATATCTCTAATATAAGCTAGCCGCTTTCAATTTACAAACCAATCAATCAATCAAGGTCCATAGTATCTTCCTCGTCCTGTTCTTGATCACTATCACCATCAAAGAATTCATTGTCATGCGCCTTTGATCTTTTTATACGCTTATTAGCACGTTGATCTTCCCGAGTATCGGCCAATTCTTCGTCAGCCTCTTGCAAGTATTCCGCTATACCGTCAGGCAATTCTTGCATTTGTACAACGGGAGCACCATCTAGATGTCTTAACTGTTCAAAAATGACTTCTGTTAATCGTTTCAGATCAGTCTTGGTGTTTTGATTGTCAACGCGTCCAACCAGATGTGGATGCAATTTATAATCAGGTTCAAAGAAATCAAGGTATTTACTTTCTCTTGGAATTTCATTAGGAAGATTAGCATCCAGCAATACGCTAGTTTCATACGCCCAACATCTTGCTACATTATGAATAGTATAACCACCACCACCTAGCACCAGCAGCGGTATCTGCCAGCTTTTGATTATCTTTACACAGTCTCCATGAGCTTTAATAGATAGATTGAATGCTCCAAGACGATCTAAACCCAGTGAGTCTGCACCACATTGTAAGACAACTACACTTGGTTGGTATCGATCTTTCACTTCCGTCATTATCGTTTTAAATAAGTTTACATAACTGTCATCATCAATTCCATTTTTCAGTGGCACATTAATGCTGTAATACTTGCCGAGTTCACTACCTATTTCGGTGGTGTCTCCAGTACCAGGGAAGAACCCAGGTTCATATTTGTGGAAAGAAACTGTCATAACTCGATCAGTACAATAGAATGCTTCCTGTACACCATCCCCATGATGTATATCTATATCAATATACAATACTCGCGCATAATATCTATTTGATCATAAAGAGCACGATTAAGAATACGTATTTAATTCTTTTTAGAAAATACACAACAGATCCCACTTACTTTAATAACTGCCTAATAGCTAGCACTATATCATTTACATAACAGAACCCCGAAGCCTCGTAGCTTTTCGCGTGGTGAAGACCACCACTCCAATTGACGCAAATTTCCATATCTTTCATACATAGTTTTTGTGCGGCAGCCAATGAAGCACCGGTATAAATTCTACAGAAATCCCATAATCCATCAAACACTGGACAATCATCGCCGAAATTGAAATTGCCTAATACATCTGCGAATTCTGTATCTCGATTTTGTGGTGTAATCCTTTTTTTTTTGCAAAGTTAAAAAATTTTGTTTAGTTTCGATAATGGCAATTAGATAGAAATTACTCATTTACTTTTTGAGAAAATTTACGTAATCCGATTCGTGGAACTCGAGAAGTTCGGCCTCTGTCGCCATACGTGGACAATAGACATCCATCAATTCGTGCAATCCGTAATTTATAACTAAATCGTTCGTCAAAGTTAATCGATGCGGTTTCATAGGATGTCCTGTCTTTTTTGTATCATAAACCTTTTATTTCATATATGGAAAACATAGCGAATTAACTTTGTTTCTTTCTTCTTCGCTGCACCCTTTACACACAGCACCTACCCCCGTACCCACACCATAATGAAAAGACCCGACGTCCTTATTATGAAAATATGCTACTCGTGTTTTCGAGTGTGGTCGGATATGTGTGATTGCAGGTTGTGCACGACTACTTCGTGAGCGACTATCGGTTGTGAATGTTGAAGAGCTCATTTCTTTCTTTTTGATGATTCTGTTCGTCGTCAAATGTTAAGATCGCGAAAATTATATTAGAAATGCAGCGTTTTCCCATAAAAGGTTAATGTGTAAATTTGGTAAAATCGGACTTATTTAAATTCACACTCTAACTTCCTTTAGATGCACATTATGTCTGATTAATGATATGGTTCCGAGGTGTATTTATGGAGGTTATTAACGCAAGATGAATTCTATTCTTTGTCATCTTTAGTATTTTTACAAGATTCAACATTTAGTGAATCTTTCAGAGAAGATCCAATCATGTCTCATTCATTCATTAGAATGTCTATTTTCGTTCGAGCTTTCAGCTTTCGCGACAAAACACCATACGAAGTAGACGATATACCCAAAATTTTATTGCATAGAAGAGACAAATAAATAAATCAAACACGTCCATATCAAGTAAAAATGTGTAATATATCGTTTCCTCATGCAAACTACACAAAATTGAAAACAAAAGATCATTAGATATTTCCGAAAGCAAAGAAAGTCTCAACTACAATATCACCTGCGACAGGTATGACTCTGCTACAATACGAGCCTACGAACCAAAAAAATACATGTTAAATAAATCGATGGATAAAAAAAGAGGAAGACAAAGAGACCCAACTCACCCGACTATTCAATGACAACTTCATCTCTGAAATTTCTTTATCCACTTCTTCCATGAACTGAATGATGAAATCGACAATCTTATGTTTGTACATTGCTTCAGTATGGAAATTGGTAATCAGGAAACTAATGTCGTATCCCTATAATGAAATAATTATCTGAAAGATTTAATCAATAATCTCATGGCATAATTAATTGAAAGATCTCAAATATTCGTTTTTTTTTCTTTTTTATGGCAAGATTAAAACTTTACTTACGGGGATGGGTTTCCTCCTTAAAATAATGAAATTCTCCGCACGTAACATCATGAATCGCGTAAACTTATGGCAAAGAATAACTTCGATTTCATCCGCCTGCTTAATTTTAATGCTAATACGAATGGAGTTTACAGATGGTTCTATCAACACTTGTTCTTTTTCATTTCTGCTGACGGTTAGTGGGTTTAGCACCACTTCAAGTGATGATCTATTGTTATCAGCCAATGTTAATAAAAAATTAGGAAGAACATGAATCAATAGATAAGTAAAAACTAAAAAACTCACAGAGCTTCAATCTCTGGTTTATTATGTCGTTCAACAACCTGCGACGGGAAATTTGTCAAACAAAGAGCTGCTGTCAATGTAGATCGTACAGCTGTCAGGTACGAGCGAAGTGTATTTGACTTTTTATAGAAAAATAAGGTATCGAAAAATTTTTAATAAATAATACGAATAGTTTTTGTTTCAGTTGCCAAGGTCGCAAGTAATCAAACTTTGGAGTTTTGTTATATTAACATTCAAGCTTTGAGATAGATAAAATACAAACCATTTTTACCTATTTGAAATTCCTGATTGATCGGCAGATTTCTTAGCAGTTCGTGTGGTGAGATCAGATTTATTCATTTCTAGTTCGGATTGAACGGTCATTATTGACCGATAGTCCGAACTACTCGGCGTAGCCAGAAAAAACGGCATGGTAATTTGGATCTTATATTGATCAGCGTTTACATTACAAACGGAAGGGGACAGTGCTGAATCAGATGGTCTTTCCGCGTCAGTGTAATATAACTTTAACTAACTCTAACCCTAACCATAATCGAAATGCTGATTTGCATAATCAGTTTTACTGAACCTAATTTCAAATTTCCTAATTTGAATTCTGAATTTTCATTAGGTATTGGGTTGGAGACAAAATTATAAGTAAAATTGCTTTCCCGTCATTTTTAATTAATAGTCAAAGACAAGTTTAGATTTCTCCTTATGACAAAAAATTTGCGTACAGATTAGCAAATTTGAAATCCACCGATTATAAATTTATCCGGCACTGGTCCGTAAAGATCACCTGATTCAGCACTGTCAAATTTGTCTCGCAGTCACATGATTTAGAATTTAGGTCGTTAAATCCAGAAAACAGAAAAAAATAAAATATATTTTAAAATTGCTGAGATATATATAGAGTACTATTAATGAAAGAAAATTTATAAAAGTTAAAATTATCTCTTTTTTTAGGATTATTTACTTTATTTTTACAAGCATAAAGTTTCATAAAGAGATTTTAAAGTCTAATAACATGAAAGTTTTATGATGCTTAATTAATTAGTCAGCTAATTTTTCAATATTAACATGAAATTCAAATTTTTAATATATAATAATTATCAAGTATTACTTAATTAATAAGAAAATTTCTATAATTTTATAACTATTTAATTATAAATAATAAATTTTAATTATTAATTATTCTTATAAGAGTTTATATTATTACTCAGTTTTATATATAGAGTTTATTCTTTTAGAATTTTAAATCATATCTTCTCAATTAATATTAATAAATTACAAGATCAAATTATATTAGAATAATTAGTTACATAATTTTTTATTTAATACTATATTATTTATTTATATTTAAAAGTAAAATTTTAATATTAACTTTATATATATTATACAGAAAAATCTTTTTAAATATATTTCTTTCTAAGTATATACTCTCTTTAAATATATTTTTTAATTTGATTTTAAGCTAAAATTATAATACTAAATATATATCTTAGTGATATAATTATAATTTAATTAAATTATAATTATATTTATTAATATAGATTATAATTTATCTAAAAATGATATGTATTTTGCTTTTTATAATATATTTGAGTAATATGCATTTTATAATATTAAGATAGAATAGTTATAACTTATATATTGAATACTATATAGATTATATTTATATTACTAATTGAAAACTATTAAGATATATATTAATATAATATATATTTTATCATGACTAATTTTTATTATTGAGTTATATAAGCAAAAAAATATATTGATAATATATTTAGTAATATATCATCATTTATGAATCTGATATGAAAATAATATTCAAATTGAATATATAATATTCTTAACTTTCTGATTAATTTCTTTATGAGAATTAAAATTAAAATATATAATAAATAATATTAATAATCTTTATATATTCAAATATTATCTGAGAATAAGATATGTAGTATTAAATTATTAATAATTATTAGTTTTGCATAGTTTATTTGAATATTATCTAAGAATAAGATACATAATATCAAATTATTATTCTTATTTAATAATTTATTAAAGTATAATTTTATTATATATATATATATCTATAATAATTTTATCTTAATATTTCACTTTTTTTACTTGAAATAATACTTATTTGATGATTTATTAAAGCATAATTTTATATATCTTTTATCTGTAATAATTATTTCTTGATAATTCTTTTTCATAGTTGATCCAGCATAAGATTTCTTTCTGATTAGCTTTCATAACATAATATTTAGCATTAGTTACTTTATCAAATAATTGAGTTAAATCGAGTAATAAGATTATATCAGAATTTTGATAACAGGTTATTATTAAAATTTCAGTCACATGATTTGAGAAAGCAAAACTTCAAATCTAACTAATCTGAATCTTGAATGTCATCAGCTATCATCTGGATGATATTCTCTATTCCCTTTTTCTTGTATGATTGGAATATTTTGTTCAAACTTTTATTTTGGCCATGCCAGCTCTGCTGATTCTGATTCCAAAGCTTTTTCATAGTTTTTGAGTCCAGAGATTCAGGTGTTGGCATAGTTGATGCCTTGGATTGTATCGGAGAAGTTAAGCTATTATGAGATTCTTGAAGTTTTTTTTTCTGATTCCTTTCTCTTATCTCGCTACTAATCCTTTCCTTATATATCATTTCTATAAAATCTAGGATCTCAGCTAAATCATCATCGATAATATCTTGTGGTAAAGAGGTTATAGATTTTTCAGGCTCCGTTAAAGATTCAGATTGGGTTGAGCTATATTCTATTTTAGGCAAGGGATTAGGAGTAATACCTTTCTTCCCATCAGAATGGCTCTCAATAAGTGGTGAAATATCTTTTGTAGGAGATGGCTCCTGTTTATTAGTAATAGCCTGCGTCTGTTTCTGTTCCAATTTCGTGATTCTATCTTTAAGCTCAGTATTTTCTTCTGCAATCTGTTCCAATTTGGCGATCCTGGCTTTGAGCTCAGCATTTTCAGCTTCACGTTTGGTGCTCTCTTCCGTAATCTGTTTTAAAAGCTCGGCATTCTTGGCTTCGAGCTTAGCCTTTTCGGCTTCAAGCTCAGAAATTCGTTGCCTCAATAAATCAACCTCAGATTGCATGTTTTAGTAATAGATTGTATATATCCTCTTGTTTATTTAAAATGTATAAAGTAGCAAAAATTTCGGCAACAGCCCGTCGTCAAAAAAAAATCAAACGAAAAAATCGTTTACTAGTAATCATATAATAAATTTTACTCTCCGATCAGCGATATCAATTTATTTCTCAACAAATTAAATTTTAACTGTTCTTGGGCAAACTTGAATCGAATCAGTTTTATATTAATAGTTTCATCCGCCTTACTCAGAAATGTAGCATCTGATTTTTAATAAATTAGAAACACATCTATAAAACCCAATTCAGGCAAACCTTTATTTGTTAAATTTTATTGCTATGGTATTATATGATACATTAATAAAAGACCGGAGATTATTATTACGCAAGAAATATTACTCATTAACAATTACATATAAAATTTACATCGACCTTTTCTACTCAAGAATTAGGTCAGTTTCTGGGCAATCTGAAATGGAATAACATATCAGTGATGTTAAATATGTTAAATACAATATAACGAATTTGTCACTGACCTTTCGGGACCCTCGGTTTTTGGAAGGATCTGTATTCACTCTGCCTAGTAGGCATTGTCACCTTTCCAAGTGCAAATTTCTCTTTTTCAGCCCTGGTTTTCATTTGCTTAAATCGTGAAATAGAAATTGATAATAATTTCTGCAAGAACAAAATCAAGTAAGTGAAAATAAAACTCAAGCGATTTTAAAGATTGTTTGGATGTTACTAACCTTTATTTGGAGCATTATTCGTGACATTTTAATGAGGAACTCAAGTTCTTGATATTTTATTGGGATATAAAATTCGGATAAATTTACGGACGCATAAAATCCGCCACCAATATATATAATCAGAATTGCACGCATAAAAAAATAAGAGGATAAAAATCCGGGCATTAAAAGCTTTGTGCTTGCTTCAAGAACTGGTTTCGAAAGTGTTCCCCCACCCTCGGCAAATATTGTCTTAATTAAAGTTTGGTGCATGTCGCGTAATGTCTTCTGTACTTTAAGTGAGTTTGAAAAAATCTTAGGTGTGTTTTCAATTTTTGATCCCGTACGCTCACAAAGGGAAAACTCGCGACCCCAGCATAACTCTCTTCCTAAGTCGTGCCTCTGTAGATTCAAATTAGTAAACACACTGATAGTTGACAATGAAAACTCTTAAAAATCTATTACTTTGTATAATAATAAAAATAAATCAGCCATACCGTGAACATCCAGTCCAAGTGGTAACCTTCTGCATTAGTTGATGCATTTATTGCCTCTGCTCGGCGATTTCGGGAAGACCTAGATACCATCTCGCCACTTAATTAAAAAAAAAGGATGTAAGAACTACTGCAAATAATATAAATATTTAAAAAATAACAATAAACCTACAAGTGACTATCCAGAATAGTATCGAAACAAGAGAAAATGTGCCGTTTTATAAATACATCAATGTCGCGTTCAGTATTTGGTCGTTGAGTAATCCCTTTTGAAATCATTTCACATCTGAATGAAATTGTTACATAAGACTTTGTTAAGCACATGAATGATAACATGTAATTTGGTACTTAACCATTAAAACTTATGTAAATCGAATCAAATCAAAAATGAAAGCAACATCTGGATTCATACAATCGTCGGGAGTCAATGGTGGAATCTCTTTATGCTGATCCGTTTCATTATCTTTTTCGTTTTCAAATAAATTATCCGATTCTGGCGCTTTCTGTTCCTTTATATTTTCCAATAATTTTTGAAGCTCGAGAATCGCACCATGTGTTCCTTTAGGTCTTATTATTTCTCCAATAGTGCGGAGTTGATCGTTGTCAAGCTGGAAACCAAAGCATGTATTAATAAATTTCAATTGAAATACTTAATTTCTTTCATTTACCTTTTCGAGAGACTGTAAGCAACTTTCCGCTTTTGGTTCTAATGTGGTCCAGTCTTCTAGAAGGGATGAAAACTTTGCAATCAATTCTGACAATTCATTTTCCGACATAAGGGTCCCGATCTCTGGATCAGATATATCAATAATCCTCCACCAGATTGGACTAAAATTTATTAGAACCCGGAAACCACAAATAATAAACAAATCAATGTTTATCAAACACTTACTTTAATGACGATTCATATTGAGTCATTTTATCATTACAATTAAAAGCATTGTAAATTAATGAATCACGCTCGTGTGCTATTTTATCCAGCCAACTTGGTTTCGGTGCATCAAACTCCCATTCAACAAAGAGTTCTTCATCATCTAAAACCTATGTATGCATTCACAAAATTTATATAAGAAAGCTTTTTTTATTTTGCTAAAAATTAAAGCAAATATAAGTACCTCGATCAAATCTGATAGTCCTTCGTCTTTACATTGACGTTTGTACGAATGGTCATCATCTTCTTCCGCATCAAGTGGTCTAGAAATTTTTTGACGTTCCTTTTCCTTTTCTGAGGATGTTTCTCGTAATTGATCAATAAGTATTTGGCTTTCTTGTTGATCCTAAAAAATTTTTGGTAAGTCTATTGGTCTATTGTGAACGTTGATTTGAATTTTCATAAAATTTACCCTTAATACTGTGGCAGTGTAAGTTGATGTTACGTTTATTCGCGCTTCTTCGTGATACTCAAGATCTTTGATGAATTGCTTCACTTCGGCAGTGAAGAATGAAGAATCAAATTTCGATAAAATTTTCGCCACTTTGTTTTTAGCAAGTACGTGAACATTGCATTTATCCTTATAGCTACATAGTATTGCATGCAAATCCTCCTTGAAATCATTGATTGTAGCTATAGATAATTTCGAGTTTGATCGTGAAAATTCTAAAATTCCAAGGATCGACCAATCTTTACTTTTTACCGTATCAAGATATTTTATTATGGTGGATTCAAACATCTTAAAAAAAATTAACGCAATTATTAGTTTATCTTTTTAGTTAAAGGAGATATGGTGTTTACAGTCAACTGTATACTGGAAAACAGCCGACTGGGACACGGGCCTTAAACACGTATGCCTAAGGACAGCCAACAGACTGCCTCCAAACATCTGAACGCAGGAAGGTGTTGCCTAACGACAGTAGGTATAGTGAACGCATCCTGGAAAACAGCCGACTGGGACACGGGCCTTAAACACGTAAGTCTAAGGACAGCCCAACAGACTGCCTCCAAACATCTGAACGCAGGAAGGTGTTGCCTAACGACAGTAGGGATACGCATGACTGTAAACTTTACCAGAGATCAAAGAGCTACGAAGATATAGAAAAAGATTAACCTTATTTTTTTACTTTATGCTCGAAATCCTGTTCTGCAGTAGTATACGCGTTCAGAACGAAAAATTTGTTAAACGATCAACTTGTGTATCAAATTTCTATAATACACATGACTTTATTATATAATTATTCGAATTATTCGATCATGGTAAAATTAATTAATTTCAGGAATAAAGCATGAAAAGACCAATATTACTGGATCCTAAGCCTTTTAGTATTGTAT
>CAJVPS010002624.1:0-11857 GCA_910591765.1 Ambispora leptoticha | reverse complement strand
ATACTTTTAAATAATAAAAATAATTATAAGTTATAAAATTAAAACTTATTCATATCATATTTTATCTTGTTTACAATTATTAATAAAATAATCTTATATTTACTTTATATTTTATAATTAAATATTTTATAATTCAACTTTAATAAGATTCTAATAGATAAATTCATTATAATAAATGATCTTTAGTTAATATTATTTTATTTAATAATGAATAACTTGTCTTAAAAGAGTTAACTAATCTTTTTATTTCTTTTATATTAGTAACTATATTGATTAATAATAAATATTTAACTTTATTTATAATATATCCAATAATAAATACTCTTTTAAAGTATTTATATGAGCAAAATCTTGCTATTATAACTAAATTTGTTAAATAAATATGAAAAATAATTAAAAATTCTTTTCTAAAATAGTGATAATATCTCAAAAAAATTATCTAACTTGTCTTAATTCTTGATTCATGATTTAAAAATTCTTTTTTTAGATCTAAAATAATTATAATATAGTATATTAAATTCTTTGTGAAAAATTATATATAAAATTTTCTAACTTAGTTACTAATAAAAATGACTTCTTAATTACTGTAATAATAACAAATAAAATAACATCTAATTATAATTAGTTATAACTTATAAAATTTTAAAATTATAATATATTATAATAGATAATAAATAAGTATTATATACTTATTATATTATCTTTAGTTACTAATATTATTATATTATTACTATTATATATATCAAAACTAGCTATATTTTTTAAAAATAAAAATATAATAATTATTAAAATTCTATTAATATTGAATTATAATTATATTATTCACTTTTTAAAATACTAAAATATAATATTATAAGTAATAAATATCAACAAGAAAATCTACTTATTTAATAAAAAAAATATGTAAATACTCTATCTATATTATTAAAAATAATATGTATATATTAAAATTTTTACTATATTAATATCTACTAAATAACTTTTTTCAAATACTGAAAATATAATTACAAATTAGTAAAATAAATTAAATCTAAATATTATTCATAATTTTTTATTTTTGAAATATAATATTAATATAATTAAGTATAATATTAAAAATTAAGATTAAATAAGAAATTATAAAACTAAATAATAATTAATTACTATTAAATTTTGATAATTTCCTTTTTTAAAATTATATTAACTAAGCCAGTTCAGCTTAAAAAATAAAAGCTTAGTCAGCTAAAATTTTTTTGACAACTTGTATTATAAATCAAAACTTAAATTTTATTTAGCAATTAATTAAATATTAAAGTAAAATGAATTATTATATAGATTTTTTTATTAAAAAATATATACTTTTAATTAATATACACTTTCAATTAATATTTGTAGAATAAAGAGATGATATCTCAAATAAGCAAAATCCAGAATGAAATAATTATTATAATATGAAATTTTATGTATTTAGAGATATTATTTATTCAAGATTTCTTTTATTCAGAAGGATTTTAAATATTATCAATATATACAGATATAATTAAATGCATATTTTCAAAACTAGCCTATAGTAAAAGTATATATTTAGAGACTAAGCTTAAGCTGAACAGAGTATATATTTAGAGAAATACTGTATTTATTTCAAATTGTGTTCAAGAAATTACAATGAGAAATTATTATCACTAATTTTATTGTTAGTTAATATTACTTTATATTTGATTTATATTTATATTATTCTTGCTTTTTTACTTACAGTCTAGAGTTTATCACAAGTTTGTTTTACTGAAGAATAGATTGCTTATACTCTAATTAGTGGTGTTCAAGACTGTTCATATTCTCTTTTGCTGCTTATAACATCTCTATTAATTAACTTTTTACGCTTTTATTAACTAATAAATTTCTTATCCTGCTAAATATTACAGTATGCTATAGTTTTTGATTCATCATTGCTCATTAAATATCCTTCAAATCCATTGATTATACTATCACTGACTGATATAAAGAAGTTCATAACTTGAATGAGAAATAATAATGATCATGATTCATTTTGTGCAACTTGTGAGTATATGGAAAAATTATATTGCTATTGCTTTCATGCAGTCAACTTGACAGCTTTTACTGAGTATGGAATATACTATATAGACATAATTTGATTATGCTCATAGTTGACCTGTGCGCCATTTAAACTGAACATAATTTGTAGTGCACCCCCCCCCATTTTTTAAATACAACCCTTCCCCTTGTTTTTTTAATTAGTATACTACAAATTATGGGATTCATGAATTAAGAATTGAAAGCACAGCCTTGCTATGAACGTTCTTCTTGATTCATGATATGAGCATACTTTTCTTTTTTTTATTTTTCCGATGCTCATTGGACACCTTGATTCATTTCTTTCTTTTTTTTTTAGAGTTATCATCATAAAATCAACACCATTCACCATCATCATAAAATTTATAACCGGTACAAAGAAGGAACGACTCGAGTGAGGAATAATGATGATAACGATTAAAATTTCATGCATCTTGTCCTGATTGATCATAATATCGTAACGCATCCCCAGATATGGTTACTACATGCACATACAAAATTTTAATATCTAATTGCTTTTTTCTCGATCTTTCATGCTCCTATCCAACCGAAAAGAGGTCTTCGCCCAAACCCGCTCATTCATGACGAATTATGATTTAAATACATCCGTTGAAAGTCTTTTTTAATTAAGCAAAAGAAATAGTAGAGTCTAACTAATGATTTTTTTATTACGTAGAACCAGTGTTTCATTATATAAACTTTCTTTTCACTTTTCCCTTTAGTATCTATCGCCCACAGATTTTCGATGGGTTTTATATCGGTAAGAAAGCCAGAACGCCATGGCTTTCGATTAAAGAATTGTCCTGCTGGAAACGAAACTACGTTCAGTCCCGGAATTTTATATGTTAGTTTAATGTCACACGATGTTCTGGTATCGATCAAAAATTCTGGATCTTTATGACGACCGTTGTATGTTAGTTATTGTTAGTCAAATAGTTTATTTGTTTATTAGTGATTATTAACGCTAATTATGAATGAGTAGCACCAACCATTGAATAATTCACACAGAACATGTTACACGTTAAAATAAAATTTTTGCGCCCAGAAAAATTCATACAATTCGGGACGTAACCCGTGATACATGACGAATTTTCTATGCAAAGACTTATCTACACTAACTTAATTCTCCGCAATTTTGCTTAATGACTTTATCCTTTTATTTCTCTCGATTCTTCCCCACTTTGTGAATCGTCGTCCGGCTTCTGTGCCTCCTCCAACAGCCATACAATATGTCCGAGGACTTTTTTCACCTTAGTTTGCAAATTCTCGTCGTTATATACAACGACCACCGGTTCCGATAGTTTGAAGCCTGCCTTGAAATCCATCGAATATACCATGAAATAGAATTTTTCGGCATCAGTAACTATCCCAAAAACTCTTCCGACCGTTTGATCCTCCTCCATTTTATTGTCCTTGCCGCACATTGAGCAACGCCTTTCACAAAATCATCTTTTTTATCCCCGTGACCCCAACCGTTTTTGCTGTTTGGCGCAAGTCAATCGCGAAATCGAGAGGTCCGTGCCCATTCGGTCCAGAAATAACTTTTTGAGGGCGAATCTCAAACTCTCCCTTGAAATTATTCGCTCCAGCAAGCAGATAAGAATAGACGTATAATGATTTCGTGGCTTCGATTGAAAGTAAATTGATAGTGGTGTTGTCGAGACGGGGTTTCAATTCTGCCATGAGCCACGATTCCTGGAATGGCTTAACGTTACCGCATGAAAAAACTGGAAGATCGCCATTGTTGGATCCTCCGTCTCTCCATCAAGACCGTAAAGTTGACACTTTTGGGAACGTCCAATCCGAGAAATCTTTTGAGGGGTCTCTATGATTACATTAAATTTGGAGATACGAATAGCTGGAGCATTTTACAGAAAACTTGATCATTCTGAGGTGAATATCTTTCTTATCTCCACTTATGAATTTTAATACTGCTCCATCTTTTCAAGAGATGGTGGTTCATTTTCTTTGCGTATATATTTCTTGAGTCCTTCAAGAGTCGCATCTCTGACATCTACATTCCACTTGAATCCGTTCGTTCGTTTCGGGCTCACGATAAAATCGAACACTGTTATAATGGCGGGTTAGTAAATTCCCACGAAGACGCTTGTGCAATACACTCTCTATGATCTTTCCTATGTACCATATTCAGTCTTGCAAAGTTTCTCCTTCAACGAGGCGACTTCCTCAAGTAATTTCTGTTCACAGCTCGAAGTGGCGGTAGTCTTTGGCGGAGAGACTAAGACATGAATATGCCTCTTAGGCACTTTTTCAGTCCAGTAGTCTCCTATTTCTCTTGTTGCAAGAAGTTCGTCCTTCTCCTGGAGTGAGAGATTGCTTAAGAGATCGTCCTGAACGTCAGGAATTTCCTTTTTCCATAGCTTGATATCCTTGAAGTCAACATTAATACCTTTTTTGAGCTCACTAATAGGCTCGTCTCAATAGAGAAAGCGTTCGCGATCGTATTTCACAAGTGATAGATATTTTTCGAGTTATATAAGTATTTTTTGTGAAATGCTATTGTGCAAACTAGCCTTATGTGAGACAAAGTGATAAAAAAATTTTGCGAAAAAATACTGAGATAGGGGTAAAATGATTGTTTCAGTGTGATATGAATTTTTCCGATCAAGCCGATCACTTGAAAATTGGATCGGAAATTAGAATCGGTGGGATAGCGATAGGTTTCAAACTCAAATGTTACTATATGAAACAAACAACAGTCCATTATATGACTTTGCATTCGTATGCGTTTGTAATATAATACAATCAAACTTCTTTATTATTTTTCGTGCAAAGTCACGTTATTTAAAATTTTTTATTGGTGTGTTCTTTGAAGTAGTTTAACTTTTGTGGCATTATAAAGAGTGAACTTTGGTGCTACAGCGTGATCATATGCTGCCAATTTTGCTATTATAATGATATATCGTGGAAGTTATAAAGTGATTACCGGTAAGTATAAATGTTTTACTCCCTCTTTAATGAAATTTCTTAACCGAAATTTATTTGCAAAAAAAAGAGTATCAATGTCTGACTGTCCAGATTTACCATCTACTTGCGAAGGCTTAAGCGCATGCTGCGACCGAAAATATGGCACTTGGTTGATCGCTAAAAAATGTACAGATTGCAATGAATTTCTTTGTCCATGCGAGTCCTATGTCAGATATCCTGGGGCATTAGCTGGAATTATTATTGGAATTATTGTCGTAGTGCTAACTTTTTATTGTTGTTCGAGACGAAAATCGAGAGACCAAACGGTTCAAACAACTTAACCGGTCCAACAAATTCAACAGATTCAACCACCTCAACCGTCTCAAATCTGATATCAAAGATTTTCATTAATGGAATTAAAAATATGAGCAATTTTAAAGAGTGCTCAATTTTTTCATTTTTATTTATTGATGGTTTGAAAATTAACGTATGTATTGTACAGTATATAGTTACTGTATATTATATTGACGATCAATATAGTTAACATTAAAATAGTTTAATATCATAAAGAATTGGTTATATCTCTCGCTCATAACATGTCCAATTTTTTGTATATTTGTATTTTAAATATCAGTTTCCCTTAGAATAAATATGATAAAATTGATTAGATTCAGAACAATGCATTTGCATAAATTCCGCATTACATTTCATTATCTGTTATTCTTTTTTTCTGCATATTCTGCAAGGAAATTCGAATAAAGTGCCTGATGATTTTTTCACTCTTTTATCTTTATAATGCTTACCGTATTCTATTCCAAGCTTATCAGCCAAGCTTTTTCTAATTTTATTTGCGTTGGATGATGTATCAATCAATGCATTTACCGCGTAGTGTACATGTCCCTCTTTCATTGCTTTGTAACGCTCTTCTAGATGTCTTATTTCATTGGAAAAAGGCAAATTTTGCATTCTACGTATGCCATTTCAAGTGTTGTTTTCTTAACTGAATATTTATTGCGCCAGAAAAAAACTCCCTTAAATAAAAAAAAACTGACTTTATCGCTCCTAATAATTTTCAATAAATATAAGCTTTATTTTTGGATATAAGTTTTGAAAAACGATTAATATGTTCTCTTTAATCCGTGAACAATTTTTAATTTCTATTATTTCCAAACTAGGACATAATTGAGGAATTTTTGTAAATGTCTTTGGATTTAAGCGCTTAAAATCGATCATTGTGAGTGATTTTAATTTTGGGCACTCACCTAGAAGCGCTTCTAAGCTCTTATTGTTAAGTAAACGCGTTCACAATTTTCGAAACTTACGGTCAACCGCAAAAGTATCCCACCCCTTCTAACTTTCCATAGATCATGTGTAATGCACCAAATTTTTCCGATCACAAAGAACATTACAAATGCTGATCATGATACCTTATATAGATTGGTAGAGCTTCTATATCGGGTATTGTATGTTAATAAACTTTCATGCCCAAATACAGAAAATCGGTCACATTAGGACATAATATCTTGATGTCTAGTGATCCGAGAAATAATACCACCTAATCTAGGCAAATCGAATGGTGGTATTTTCGCACCACTAGACAAGTGAACAATTCATATTTGTCGATCAATTTTTCATTAGAAATTGATCGCCAAAAAAATAAATCGGTCGATTTAGGACGTAGTATCTTGACCTCCAGTGATCCGATTCGAACAAAAATAATATCATTCGATTTTTCTAGTCAAGACGAATCGAATGGTGTTATTTTTGTTCGAATCGGATCACTGGAGGTCAAGATATTACGTCCTAAATTGACCGATTCATTTGGTTAGTGTCAAAAAAAATGATTCAAGACGCAATATTTCGACGTCCAGTGATCCGATTTGAACAAAAATATGATCATTTGATTCGTCTGGTCGAGACGAATCAAACAGTATTATTTTTGTTCAAATCGGGTCACTGGACGTCAAAAATTAGATTATTGGATATTGAGATGTGTGTTATGAACTAACTGATTATATTTGGGACCTGAAATTTATGAATATACAATACCCGATATAGAAGCTCTACCAATCTATAAAATGTATCATGATCAGCATTTGTAATGTTCTTTGTGCTCGGAAAAATTTGGTGCATTATACATGATCTACGAAAAGTTGGAGGGTCGGATACTTCTGCGGAGCACTGTAAGCATTGTAAATTTGAGCATGCCTTACACACTTCGGAAATGCAAACAATTGGCTCTAAATTTAATTTTCCGACAAAATTCAGGACTACCTTGTGCACATGTATCCTTACTCAATGCCCTAGTAAACTTTACCCGGAAATAGCTGATAGAGATTTTTTGCCATATCAGTCTGCTAGCAATATAATACCATTGCTCATTAACTAATAAAAGAGGATACATTTTCTCGTCCCTATTCTTTCTATGATATTGGAAAACTCTATCAAGAATCTCATTTGTAATGATAAGCAACGGAGGAGTGATTTTTCCGATTTCGTAGATGTTGGAGGAATTATTTCTTCAAAATCGATCCACTTTAAATTCATCACATTCTTTATCGACACGATACCTGATTTTAGATCTCTCACCACCGCACCTTCATATTTACAATCAACTGTTCAGTATTTTTGTTCATATCTTGATCAAGGATAATTTTAGAGATGTCTTCTTGCTCTTCTTCTTCTATGATATTTAGTCCTTTATTTTCTTTAACAGCTTCTTTTTGAGGTCAACCTACAGATCAGGTTCCATAAGATGTAGCTCTTGAATTTCTAGTCTTTTTATCAGCAGCCAAATATTCATATGTTTCAAGTAGTGAATTTATATTATCTGGTTTGGTAGTTAATATTTGAATACTATCTGTGAGAGCTTATATTTGAGCTAGTAATATAGTTTAACTATTATTTATATTTTAATTATTTTCAGAATTTGACTGATTTGATGGCATATTATTTTGTTACTGATTATTTTTATTTAATCTCTAATAATTATTTTCAAATTTGTTCTGATTATTTCTATATGATTATAGCTAAGAATAATTTGAATGAATGTATTATAATTATAATAGGTAGAAACTGATTTAGAGTTTTGATTATTAAACTGATAACTAGAGTTATTTTTATTATAATTTGATCTTTTATTAGTTTTAATACTTTCTATTTACTGATTAAGATCTTTGAGTACTATCAAAATAGTATTTAATATTGAGTTATCCTGGATCTGAGATTAGTAATATTCATAAGTCAGAATATTTACATCCGCTTTTTCTATATTTTTAGTAACTTATATCATATTTAAGAAAGTTCTATCAGCAGAAATCTGTACCTATTTTTTAATTTCTGATTTGAGTTTTCATCTGTAAATTCTAATTTTATATTCTTTCAGATATTTATTATCAAAATCTACTTTATAAAGTAGATTAATAAATTTATTTATATATTTATTCATAATATCAGTCTGTTACAGAGTTTCAATTTCATCTTGTTATTGATCTATTCTTTTTCTGATCTAGAAATATGTAGCAAATTAATAACAGAAGCTATATAACTAATTATTATTATCATTTTAGGCTATTAGTTAAGTGATATTATTTCTATTTTTTTCATTATATTACAGAGCAGCAACATCTTTTAGATATTTATAAGCAAGTTATATTTTTCTAATGATTATAATTTCATTAACTTGAATAGTTATATTGAAGTTTTTTAACTATTCAGTAGAGTCTTGATCATTTTTTTAATATTTCTGAATAGAGATAATAATCTTTTTTATTGGTCAGTTATTTTATTTAGTCATTTAATTAGTAAGAGCTTCAAGAATTATAATTAAGATATTCAAGTCATTATTATTATTATTAGTTATTTAATTATTATTTTTTTTTTCTTTTATTTCTTAATTACTTTCTTTTAAATTAGAATATATATTCTGATTTTTTGTTAAGTTTATATAATTACTAATTCTGGATTTAATAAGATTTATATCAGAGAAATTAGTAAATTTTCTGAGTTTTTAATTTTGAAATAATATTTATTAATATTACTAATATTAGAAGAGATTCTTGATTATGATTATAAAGTAAAATCTTGATAAATAAATTATTAGTAAAATTATTTAATTAAGTTTAGTTATTTCTCTTGTGAAATTATATGATTAAATATAAAGATATTTACTAATTATACAATTCTTTATTTAAGTTGGATAGTATATATTTTACTAAAATCAAGTTAAATTAATTTGTAAAATAATAAATATATGATTTAATTTATTAATACTACTCTAATATTTTTAATAAGTAAATAAAAGATCTAAAATTATAAAAAAGTTTAATTAAAGAGAATAATAATAGAGATAAAAGTATTAAAAGAATATTCTAATAATATAATTAGAGTCTTGATATACTTTCAAATAATAATTAATAGGTAATTTAATAAAAGAATAATAATTAGTCATGAAAACTCAAGATATAATTATTTATTAATTACTTAAATAAATAAAAAAGAAGTATAAAGAAATATAAAAAGTATTTAAATAAAAAAAAATAATATTGAATCTATAGAATCTTTTTTTATAGAGAAGATATCAAAAATATATTACAATAAATCTAATAAGTAAATTTTTATTTTAATTCATCTTAATAATATTGAATTGAAAGAGATTAAATTAATTAATAAATAAAAAGAGAGAAATAAACTATAACTTCAATACTGATAAAGATTTTTAAGATTTATACTAATATCTATAAATAATATCTTTAAAAAAGAATAAAATATAAAAGAAAAGAATAATATAAATTAAAGAAATTAAAAAAATTAATTAGTAAAGTCATTATTAATTAATATAATTCAAGATTTAAAATAATTAAATAATAAAACTATTATTAATTAAAGAAGATTATAACTAAAGAAAAATAAAAGCTAAGATAAATAACAAACTAAATAATTAAAAAGATATAACTTATTTATAGTAAAGATCTTTTATTCTTAAAAATAATAAAATAAATAACATAAAAAATATATATTTATAATAGAAGTTTTCTATTCTTAAAAATAATAAACTAAATAAAACAAAAAATATAACTTATTTATAATAAAGATTTTCTATTTTCAAAATAATATCAAAAATCAAAATCAATTTTGTATAGTCAAAAAAATAAAACTAAGTAAGAGAAAGAGTACTAGTATAATTAGAAAATAAATTTAAAAAGATTATTTTATTATAATAATAAGTTTTTTAATTATATTTTTTAAATAATTCAATTCAAAACTATTTATTTCAAGCTGAAATAATAAATTTTTTTATATATTTTTTGAATATATAAATTATTATAATATTACAAGTTAATATTATTTAAATATATATTAATATATTAAAATATTTAAATTATAAAGATTCATAATCTATTTAATATGTTAAAATACTGATATTTTTAGAATATTAATATAATATTAGTATTTTACTAATATTTTTAGAATACTAATATTTTACTAGTATTTTATCATCTCATCAAAATACTAATATTTTATCATTTTATCAGAATATTAGTATTTTATTATTTCACTAAAAATTAAAAAGAATCTTTAACTATATTACTTTATTAAGTATATTAAGTTAAATATATATGAAATATAAATCAAAAATATAAATCTCAAATTAAGAAAATAAAATATAATATTTAGAATAGAAATATAAATATAAGAAATAACTATAATAAAAGAAATAAATATATAATTAGATAAAAATAAGAGTAATTATATAATAAATTATAAAATTATAGAAAAATAAAATTTTGTATAACTAAAAAAAGATTATAAAATTAGAGAATTTTATATTATTATAGTAATAATATAATTTACTATTAATAATAATTTCAAATAGAAATATTAAATTTATAAGTAAATTTTAGAACTTACTTTTTAAATACTTTGAATAAAACTAGTAATATTAATAGTTTTTTATTCTTAATTAAATAATCAAATAGAAAGACTTAATAAAATCTTAGAAAAAATACTTAGAATATATATAATATATAAATAAGATTAATAAGATAAAAATCTAGTAGTAATTAAATTTACTTATAATAATAATAAAAATTTTTTACTAGATATATATTATTTGAATTAAATCATAAATAATTATCTCATATTTTGATTATTATTTTTTTATTACAGAATAATATTATAATCTCTCAAGAATTTATAAAGTATTAAGAAATTATAATTAAGATTATTAAAAAAAAATATAAGATAAATAATTAAAATATATAAATTAATATAAAAAATATGAAGAATTTATTATTAAAAATCAAATTTTTTTCTACTTATAATATAAATAATCTTATGATAAATAAAGAATAGTCAAGAAATTTATATTAGAATTTATTAAATTTTTTAAACTTATTAATAAAATATCTTTTATTATCTATAAATTATAACTATCAACTAATATAAAATTATATCTAATATTTTATATTTCACTTTTAAAAAAATATAATTTAAATAATTATAAGATTATTTTGTTAATGATTATAAACAAGATAAAATGCAATATGAATAGTTTTAATTTTATAACTTATAATTATTTTTATTATTTAAAAATATTTAGATCTGAGATTAAAAGTATAGAATAAAAAGGTCTTATTTATAAGAAAGAAATGAATATAAAATACAAATAAATTAATATGAATTTCTAATTTAAATTACATATGAGTTAAACAGAATTAATTAACTTAATTCACATTTCCAGAGGACAACTAATCATAATTCAATAAATAATGATAATTATGAATATAATAAATTAAATATAAATAATAATAAAGGAAGAATGAATAAAATTATAAAGAAAATAATTAATTAAAAATAT
>CAJVPS010002623.1:0-11858 GCA_910591765.1 Ambispora leptoticha | reverse complement strand
TATTACAAAAATATTGCAAGAATATTATTGAATTATGACTAAATCTATAACTGATACACTAATTATATTATTTGAAATTACATATCTTCTAAAGATCAATTAATTAGTCAAATCTTCTAAGTTTGAAAAATTATGAAATTAAAGAAATTTATATTACTATAATAATATTTAATCTCTCTAAATAAGATTAAGCTCTAGCAAGACTATTAAATTTTTTTCAAAATTTCTTTGATTTCTTTATTTCTTATATATACCAGATTATTATAAGTAATTTGTTAGAAATTATATACTTTTTTAAGTCTATATTTTTTTAATAGCTGATGAATTTATTTTCCAAGAAGAAAGTATCTTCTGATTGAAGTAACTTCTTTTGATTATGCTATTTCTTTTTGTAATTTCATTAATTTTCAAGAGTATTATCTAGACATTTTTTTTAATAATTATTCAAAGTAATAATATTTAATGAATTATGATTTATCAAATTGATTATTATAATTTTCAAAAAGATCATTAAATATTATCTGAACTCTTGTCTTCCAGCTTTGATCAGGTTAAAATTAATAAATAATAATTACTATAATTGCTATTCTTAAAATTTTAGTATTGATTATACTCACAAATCATTTTACTCTAGGACTACTCTATAAATTACTTGTTGAAGTTGAGACTTCTTCTATTATTAGTTCTAGTTCTTGAGATATTTTTAAAATCATATTGATATTAAGTTATCTTCTAGTAATAAGATTATATACTACTTTCTGATTACTATTTTCAAGTATTAACTGATCTTCTTGAATTTGTAAAGTTTTATTAAACTTGTTATCTTTTAATTATTGGTAAAAGGTCAAAATATTTTGAATAAAATCAAAATTATTAAAAAGAATATTCATCTTTAAAGAGTTAAATACTAACAAGAAATTAAGCTAATTAATAAAGATCTTAAAATAATTAAAAGTGATAAAATTTAAAAAAAATATTAAAGTAATAAAAGTCCTATATTTATAAAATGAAATTTTTAATAAGTGATTAGCATGTATACATATATATACTACTAAATAAGATTTATATAAATTAAGAGATAAATAAATAATTATTATAAGACTAAAGATTTATTTTTTATTTTCTTCTTCTGTTATTGATATTTCCATGTATTCAATAATTATTCTTGACTTAAAGTATTCTTCTTTACTGTGATAAAACTTTAATTAAGTATTATTAAAAGTTTTATATAATAATTAGTCATGTTAATTTCATAATTTGTAAGCTCTATTACCAAGAGTTTCATGAATATAAAATTATTTTGTACTTTATTATGACTGAAATTTATTTTCATAAGTAACATATTATTTTATATTGTATACTAAAACTTTATCATCAATTTCAAATTATGTGATTCTTTGTAATTTTGAATTATGTCTTTCTTTTATTTGTTATTACTATCTTTTGATTTGATTTTATATTATATTAATTTCATCTGATAGGTAATGAATTAATGAAAATATTTAATTTAATATTTTATCTTTTTTATTTTCATTTTCTGCTGCTGATAATGGGTATTTCAAATCAATTAGTAATTAGGCATTTTTTTTATAGATCAAGAAGAAAGATTCATGTTTGGTGATATTATTTTGAAGTATTCTATATGTAAATAATACTGATAGTATGTATATATCCTATTATTCATCTAATATAATACAATATTTTTGAAGTATTTCACATAAAGTTCTGTTAAATTATTCTATTATTCTATTGGTCTGTAAATGATATAATGATGAAAACTTATGTTTAATCTTAAATTAAGTAATAAGTTCTTTAATTACTTGTGCTATAAATTCAATTTCTTGATTAGACTGTATTCTTTTGGATATCTATATCTACAAATTATTTCTTTAAAAATAAATTTGATAATTATACTAGCTTTTTTATTTGAAATTACTTTTGCTTCAGATTATTTTGTAAGTAAATCTATTATTACAGTAATATATCAGTTTCTCTTCTTAGTTACTTTACAGAGATCAACAAGATTGATTACAATTCTATCAAAAGACTGTCCAACTTTAATAGGATATAAAAGTTATTTTGTTATTTATTCACTAGTTCTTTGATAAGTTTCACAAGATTTAATAAAGTTCTTTATATCAGTTCCCATTTTATTTCATCAATATTTAATAGCTATTTATTAATAATTTCATCAAATCCAAAGTATCTAGCAAGTAAATCTGAATATATACTAGTTATTACTACTTCAACTTTATTTTCTTTTAGTACTCAAAGTGATGTAATAGGTTCTTTTTTTCTATTCTTTTTGTAAAGTATTCTATTAATTATTAAAAAGTATTTTGATTATTATCAAATTTTCTTTTGTTATTCTTCAGTATATTCTTTCATTTTCCAAATATTTTATTAAGTCATAATATGTTGTTAAATTTATTATGTTGAGTTAATCAGATTTGGATAAGTTATTTAATTAGTTGTTCAGTAAAAATTATTTCAATTAGTTAATTAATTAAATAAGTTTTGATGTTTTACTCTTGTAAATATATTCTTGAGAGTGTATCTGCATTTTGATTAGTTTTTCTAGCTCTATAAATGATAATAAAGTTGTATTCTATCATAGTCATCATCCATCTTGAAATTCAGAATTCAGAATTAACTTGTTTAGTAAATAACTAATAAAGTATATTATAAATAGTAATAATTTCAAAAAGAGATCCAAGAAGATAATGTCAAAATTATCTAACAGTTCAGACTACAGCCAGAGCTTTTTTTTCAGTGATATTATAATTCTTTTTTGCAGGTTTGAGTGAAACACTTACATAGGTTACTACTCATTCTCTTTTTTCATCATCTTTTTGAGACAATACTATATCAAGTTTAAAATCAGAGATATCAGTATAGAGATAGAATTTCTTGATGAAATCAGGATAGATTAAGATTGGAGCAGAGATGAGTTTTTCCTTTAAAATCTGAAATGTACTCTCTTGATCTATAGTCTAAATGAAAATGATATCATTTTTTAAAAGTTTAAATAATAGTACTGCTATCTGTGAGAATTCTTTGACAAATTTTCTGTAATATTCAGCTAGTTCTAAGAATAATCTAAGCTTCTTGATATTTGTTGATATAAAAAACTCTTGAATTTATTGAATAGTTGAGAGGTCTGGTAAAATTCTATCTTGAGTAATAATATGTTCTAGAAAGAATAAGTTATCTCAAGTAAAGTTATATTTTCCAAGTTGAGTTTTAATTTAGCTTTTCTAATTTGTTAAAAAACTTTTCGTAAATGTTTCAAATATTCTTTTCAAGTTTTTGAGTATACATTTATATTATCAATATAGATCATGGTGAATTTCTAATTATAATTTTCAAGTATGTTATTCATAGCTTGTTGAAAAGTTACTGGTATATTACAAAGTTTAAAAGGCATAACTTCAAATTTATATAATCCTTCTCTTGAGATGAATGCTGTTTTTTCAATACTGAATGATTTTATTTCAATTTACTAGTAATCAGATGTAAGATCTATAGATGAAAACTATTTTGCATCTCCAAGATTATCTATTATTTCATCAATTCATAATAAAGAGTAGACATCTTTCTTAGTGAGAGTATTGAGTTTTTTGTAATCAACACAAAATTATTTCTTGCTATTTTTCTTTGTTACTACTACAATAGATGAGATCCAGGAACTATTAGATTTTTAAATAATATTTGTATCTAACATTCATTGGATTTCATCATGAATAAACTCTTGATCAGATAAGATTGCTCTGTAAGTCTTTTGACAGACAGATTTTTTATTTTCAGTATCAATTAAATATTGAATAATATTAGTTCATCCAAGTTTAATAAGATCTAATACAAATATATCTTTGTATACTTGTAACAGATTATGTAAAGCATCTTGTTATCCAAGTATTAATTCTCATTGTTTAACTACTTTTGTGATTTTTTCTTTATTTAAGAAGTACACTTCTATTTCATCCTTTCCAGTTAATTCAAATCCTTGAGTTTTATAAGATGTTTCTTCTAATTTTTCTCTAGTATCTACTAATATTATTCCTTCAATTAGGACAAGTTGTAAAAAGACTGCTTGAATAATTTGTTTATTAGGTTGAATCTTATAATATTTGTTGAAATTATTATGTAAAAGAACTTTAATATTTCTAGTATATCCAGCATCAATGATTTCTTCTTTAACTTCTATTTCTTTCTTGACTAATGATGACCAAGACATTGATTGATAAACAGTTCCTACAGGAACTTCAATTGCTAAATAAAGATCAATTATAATCATTTGATAAGGTTGAACCAGGATCACTTCTTCTTTAGAATATCTAAGATTAAAGTCTGTATTATATTCATGAGTGTGTTCAGGTATTTTTCTTTTATCTTCATCATTATAAATTTTGATCATTAAATTTGCTAACTATTTTTTGAGTAATTCTTCTTCTTCTTCATCTTCATAATCTCTGATTGCTATATAATATTTATTTAGAATCTCTTCAATTGAATTATAGTCATTATCTTTAGCTTTCTCTTCTTTTTCTGATTCTGAATATTTTTCTTCCAGTAGCTCTTCAATCTATTCAGATCATATATAATCATTATAAGTATCTGAATCACAAGAAATCAAATATTTATTACAGAGCTTCATATTAATATATTCCAATTGAGCTAGTTATTTTCTTTGAGAAGAAGATAATTGTTAATAGATAGCCAGGAAGATTTCTTGGGCTGATGCTTCTTCAAATCTATCATAGATAATATATTGCATCTCTTCTTCTTTATTATATTTAGTGATATATTGGATGAGTATTGCTTTTTCAATTTTATTATATTGTTAATAAATATTTAATAAGTTATTATCACTTCTCAATTTTCTGATAGTGCCATTATTTTTTTGCTAATCACCATAATTAAATGCATACATGTATTATTTAGTGTAGTTACAAAAATATTTGATATCATTATATCCTCAGATTACTTTAAGAAAGTATTTGGCTTTATCTTGAAGTTTATAGTAATCACAGGTAGGTAAATTAAGTTGTTGTTGAGTAAAGCCATCAGAATAATATTGCTTTCCAGATTTGTTTCCATCTCTTATTTTTGAAATAGTTTTACTATTCACAAAGTATTCACAATAGGAATATTTAACTATTCTTTTTTTTAGCTTCAATTTTTGTAGGATTTTATTTCTTGAAAAGAATCTTTCTTTAGTAATAGGTATCTTTTCTGATTCTCAGATATGTTCTACTTCTAATCATCAGTCTTTAGTTTCATTTTGAGACAAAATAGTTGATAAATTATTTGGAATATTCATCTTGATATTGATTCAGATAACTAAATCATCAAAATATTGAGAATATTTGTGTTTGAATATTGACAATTTATAATAATATTAATATTCAGCTGCAGAATCTCTCCAGTCAAAAGTTTATTGAGAACTTTGATAGTGAGTCTGCTAGAATCTTCTTTCTAATTTTGAATATTCTTCCCAGATAAGAGTGATATCTTTAACTTATATTCCTTCTTCAAAAATTTTAATATTTCTAACTTTAGAAATTATATTTATTGTCATGTATAAAACTTTTTCAAAGTTTATATTATTAAATCATCTGAGTAAAGTATAGATCTGAGTTCAGGATCTATCAGATATTCATCATAAAAAATTATGATCTTCTAGATTTTGATCTTTAATTTTGAACTTATTATTAAAAATTTTACTAGAAGATATTTCTATATCATTATCACTATCTTCAGATATAGCATTTCATTATCCATAAATGAATTTGATTGATACTCTTCCTTCTTCAATTGAAAGTCATTATATTTTTCTTTAGATCAATTTTAGAATTGATCTTATTTAACCAGTTCATACCTATTACAAGACTATAGGTTTGAGCTTCAGTAACATTTACTTTAACTAGAATTATAATTCTATCAATAATGATAGGGAAGTTATCAATAACTCCTAATAGTTACTTGAAATATCCATTAATATCAGACATAGAGATATTGAATTTTCTTTGAATTTTTATTCCTAGTTATTTAAGAAACTTATAACTAATGACACATTCTGATACTCTAGTATCCACAATTAAGTTTACAAAAGTCTTTTCAACCTTGACTTCACATCAGGCTGAGATTATTTTGATCTTCTAGATAAATATTGTTTTCATTTGAGTTTTCTCTGTAATTTCTTTCTCATTCCTTTTGATATTCAAATTCTTTATCCAGGTGATATCTTGATAAGCTGAACAATAATGATGTTAACTTTCTGGAATGTCAAATTTTCAAGTATAACATAAGTTCCTACTTTCTTGACTAGAACTGGAAGATGAATTTTTTTCTTCTTTTATTTCTTTTTCTTCAAGTTGGTCTTGTCTTCTTCTAGTACTTTGAGTAGAGATTGAATAACTTTATTTTTTTTTACTTTCTTCTTCTTTTTTGACAACTCTAGCTTATTTTCTCTTTCAAGCTAGATAATTATGAGTTGTTAGTAATGAGAAACTAGATTGGATAGATGAGTTACTAGATGAACTATTATCAGATGCTTGCAAAGTAGCTATTAAATTCTGAATTTGGATGAGAAGAGAAATAGTATCCAGATTTTGTGAATTGTTAGATTGCTGATTATTATTTCAAAAGTTCTGATTTTGCTAATTATTATTATTACTATTATTATTCTGATTTTGATTATTCTAATTTCAAGGGATATTCTGATTATTAGGTGACTAATTTACTAGTTGAAAAGTGTTTGGACAAACTCTACTGACATGTTTTTTTTTTCACAACTGTAACAGATAATGGCAGATCTGTCTCTTGACTAATTTCATTATTGATTATTATTATTATTATTATTATTGTACCTTTTATCAGATTCTACATGGTCTAACCTACTGATTAGATCTTGCAAGATCTTAACTAAAGCACTCTATTCAGCAGTGAATTGAGCTTGAATTTGATGATAGATTTGCTTGAGTGAATCTGAATTAGCTTTTTTCATATTCTTTGCAGTTTTAATAATATTTTTCATGATGTCTTTAGCATTTAGATTTATTCATTTTTGAATTTCTGACTTGAGATCTTTCTTGAAAATTCAAATCTTATATTCTTTAGGATAGGCTTGTTCTGGATCTACTTTACTTTCTAGTTTCATAAATCAATTTATATATTCTTCTACTATTCCAGTTTATTTCAAAGATTCCAATTCATCTTGCTATTATTGTACCTTATGAGACAAACAAAATTTGAGAATAAATTAGAAAGTGAAATCATATTTATCATGATTTTTATTTGTCCAGTCACTTAATCCAAGAGTATTGCTCATAGATCATTGATCAAATCAGGTAGCAACTGGTTCTTCTAAATATTCTCTTACTATCTCAATTTTTCTGTCATTGATAATTCCATTGGCTTTAATAACTACTTCAAAGTTATGTAATCACTCAATTAAATTCTGATTATTACTCTTAAATTTACAAATTGGAATAAGAATTTTTTTCATTCTTTAGATCTTCATAGATCAAGTTAATTCTTCAAGAGCTTGAATGAGACTATCTATTCTATCTGACATAGTTATTTTTTCCTTTGATAAGAACTTTTAAGATTAAATTTGTTTAATTATGACTGTTAATTCTTCTGGATCTTCTGAATTATTACTTTCATATTCTGATTCTGTTAACTGATTAGTTAAGAGTATTTAAAGTTATCTATTTCTTCAAGAACAAGAAGAATACTGTTAACTAAATAGGTCTGTTATTTAACTGTGATTTTATTTCTAAATATGAAGATGTTTAATAACTTGATAATTTCTCTTTGAAGTTAATTTAGTATAAGATTTTATTGTACTATGTTATCAAAAAGTTCCTGTGATAGTCTATTATGTAAGATTACATGATAGTCTTGAATTCAGATAAGAAAATTTATAAATCTTCTATCTGAATTTTCATTTACAGGAAAATAGTAAGAATAGTAATTGTATGATTTAATATGAGGTGAGAATTTCTAAGGGTCTTTTCTGTCATATTCACTGAGATGTAGGTTGATTAGAAGTTCAATAAAAGAGTAATATGTACTTATAAACTAATAAATTATTTAGATAACTGATATTTCAAGGATAGCTAATTCTTAAAAATAATAGAATAAATAATAAACAAAAATAATATAAATGAGTTAACTGGGATCTTTAAATGAGTGAGATCCACAAAGAGAATACCAAATATTACAAACTATACTCTAAAAGATAGGTTTTATCACAAATATAATTTATAATAAGTTTTGAGAATAAAAACTGAATTATTTATAAAGATTAAGAGTATAATAATTATTCTAAAGATTTTCTAGTGTCAATATTTATGAGTATTATATCAATACAAGACAAAAATGAAATTAAATAAAAATCTAAAAATGAAGTTGTAATCATAAAAACTAAACTAAGGGTAAGGTATCTAAAATTAAAATAATAAATACTATAACTAAAATAAAAGATTTAGTATACTGACTAAATTCTCTAACAGTATCTTTTTAATCATTAGGCAAATAAAGAGTATATACCAAAATAAAACAAAGCTTTTATATATGGGAAAGCTTACAAGAATCTTCTAAATTAAATAAATATACTTGACTTATTTTATTTAAGTAGAGAGCATCCATTACCTAAGTTTTTCAGATAAGAAAAACTTATAAATAATCAAAATATAATCTATTACAATAGAAGAGGTAAATAAAAGCAAGTTATCAAGGTAAAAATTAAAGAAAAATTATAAGATAAATATAACTCAAGTATTTTCAAAAGATAATTAAATTATTACTATTCAAGTATATTTATTTCAAGTCTCAAAGCAGAGATATTTATATATCTTTAAGATTTTACAAGTTTTTATCTAAACTCATTTGCTATTCTAGATTATAATTATAATTTTGAGGCAAAGAATCAATAAATAAATAAGTAAAAATATGAGATAAGATATATATGGTGAGTTAAATGATATTACAAATGATGAAATAAAATGAAAAGATAAGATATATATTCTAAAAAGAAATGATAAATAATAAAAATATATGAAATTTATTACTAAACTATTTCTAAAGCATTTCTAAACTATTATTAAACCATTTATGAACTGTTATTGATTTCAGAGCTAATTATTCATTAATGATCTTAAAACATTACAAAAATATTACAAGAATATTATTAAATTATAACTAAAGTTATAACTGATACATCAATTATATTATTCAAAATCACATATCTTCTAAAAATCAATTAATTAGTCAAATCTTTCAAGTTCAAAAAATTATGAAATTAAAGAAATTTATGTTACTATAGTAATATTATTTTATTACAGAAAACTATAATAATAGATTTATATATTATAATTAAAGTATTAAAAGAAATATTTTGTCAACTTACTTCTTTTTTAGCTCAAAAGAAATAGAAGTAAAAACTAGTACTATAGATATTAGATATATTAAAAATATTAAAATATTAATTCATAATAATTCTAGTTAACTATATATTATATAGTTTAATAAGAAAATAGCTCAAGTAATATTCTTACTACTAGTAAAAATTACAAGAATTTAGTCAGTATTAACTTGTAAAGAACTTGATAATTCAGAAAGAGATCAATAAGATTTTGATTTAACTGATAGATTTAAAAAAAAGAAGTTTTTAATAGAAGAAAGTAAAGATGAATATAAAAAAGCTAGATAAATAAATAATAATATTAGATTTATAAGTAAAAGAATATTATACTTAGTAAAGAAAAATTCTTTCACTCAATATTTAAAGAATTAAAGAAAAATAAAGTTATCAGTCTAGACAAATATTTTTATATTAATAATCACTTATCAACTGAGTATTATAAGTATAATAAAGATGATTAGTATTATGAACAAATAAAAATAATATCAGAATTACTTTATTAAAATAGTAAAGAAAAAAGTTCTGAGAAAATAGATTTAATATCAGAATAAAAATAATAATTAGAAGAATTATTAGATAAATATCAGAATTTTTTTGATGAAAAATCTAAAAAACTATAATTATTTAACATAAAATTAATATAGAAACTGAGAAACTAATAACTCTAAAACTATATTATAGACATTTATTTATTGAAAAAGAATTTATAAAAGAAGAAATTGAAAGAATACTTTAATAAAATATTATTTTATTATTAACAGTTCATGATTTATATCTGTAGTAGTAATTAAGAATGATAAATATAGATTTTGTATAAACTATCATTAATTAAATAAAGTTATAAAGAAAAATTAATTTTCTCTATCTAAAATTGATAACTTACTTAATATATTTAATAAAATAAAATACTTTTTTTAATACTTGATTTAGTTTCTGAATATTGACAAGTAAAAATAAAATTAAAAGATAAAAAGAAAATAATCTTTATTACTATTAATAATCTATATAAATTCAATATTATGCTTTTTAAATTAAATAATATATTAGCTACTTTTTAATACTTAATAAATAAAATATTCAAATCTTATCTTGAAAAGTTTGTAATTATCTATCTTATATATCTAAAATAAGTATTTAATAAGCTTAGAGAAAGTGATCTAAAACTTCAATCAAGTAAATATTAATTTAATAAAATAATACTCATCTTTCTAGAATATATTATCAACAAAAATAATTTGAAATCTAATCTAGTCAAAATAGTAATTATAAATTAATTTTCTAGGCTAATAAATCTAATTATCTTAAGAGAATTTCTTGACTTAGTCTCATATTATAGATGCTTTATAAGAAACTTTATAAAGATAGTAATATTTTTGAATTAATTAATGAGAAAAAATCAATTTTTTAAATGATCTATTAAACATTAAGAAGCATTTAAAGAATTAAAAAATAGATTAATTATTATATTTATATTAATCTATTCAGACTTTAAGAAATCTTTTATCTTATATATTAATACTTTTAGCTTTGGATTAAAAGTAGTTTTGATATAAAAAGATGAAAAAGATATAGAATATGTAATTATCTATACTAGTAAAAGAATAAATAATACTGAGAAAAATTATTATATTACTGAATTAAAATATCTGATAGTAATTTAAATAATATAACTATTTAAATCATACTTATATTTTAATATTTTTTTTATCTTAATAACTGATCATAATACTTTGAAGAGTTTATTTAATAAACTAAAAATTTCTGAAAAACTTGTATGCTGAATTTTGATTCTAGAGGATTATAATTTCAAGATTAAATATCATAAAGACCAAATCTACTCTAATATAAATTCATTATCTAGATATTTCTAATCAGAATTAACTTAGATATAAAAAAATAGAAAATACATCACAGAAATTACTTAATAACTACTTGATATATTCTTACTTAATTATCTAACTTAAATATAATAAAATTACTTAAATATTTACAACTTATCACTTACTTAGATACTCTAATTATACCAGAAGAAATATCAGAAAAAAATTATTAAAAGTTTAAAAAAAAGCAAAATTATACTTAATAAAGAAAGAAATTTTATATAGATACAATAAGAAAGAACTAAATTAATCTCTGAAAGTGATTAAAATTAATAAAATAGAAAAAGTATTATTTAATAATTATATAGCAATATATACTAGATATTTTAATATTAAAATAACTTATCATATAATTATTCAAAATTACTGTTATGGTGAATCGGTAAGTGAGTTTTCACTTTGATTCATCCTAATGATATAGGGTTGGGAGAGACTGAGATAATAAAAGGTAAAGAGAGGGGAATTAGTCTATAACTTTCAATAATGACAAAGGTTTCTAAGGCCTGTGCCAATATCTATGGATATTATCTCAATAAAGGGTAATA
>CAJVPS010002622.1:0-11860 GCA_910591765.1 Ambispora leptoticha | reverse complement strand
AAGATGAGAAAAAAGCATTTGAATGGTACTTGAAATCAGCAGAGGGTGGAAATACTAGAGGACAATGTAATCTTGGCGTGTGTTATCAAAATGGAATCGGAACACAAAATGATGTGAATAAAGCATTCGAATGGTACTTAAAATCAGCAAAGGGTTGTGACATAACGGGACAATATAATCTTGGTTTATGTTATCAATATGGAATCGGAACACAAAAAGATGAGAAAAAAGCATTTGAGTGGTACTTAAAATCAACAGAGGGTGGAGATGTTACAGGATAAAATAAAGCTGGTATGTGCTATCAAGATGGAATCGGAACACCAAAAGATGAGAAAAAAGCATTTGAGTGGTACTTGAAATCAGCAAAGGGTGGAGACGTAGCAGGGCAATATAATCTTGGTTCTTGCTATCGAGATGGAATCGGGACGACAAAAGATGAAAATAAAGCATTTGAATGGAACTTGAAATCAGTAGAGGGTGGAAATGCTATGGGTAAATGTAGTCTTGGTATTTGTTATGCTGAAGGAATTGGAACGCAAAAAGATGAGGAAAAAGCATTTGAGTGGTACTTGAAATCAGCAGAGAGTGGAGATGCTACAGGACAAAATAAGCTTGGTTCGTGTTATCAATATGGAATTGGAACACTAAAAGATGAGAAAAAAGCATTTGAGTGGTACTTGAAATCAGCAGGGAATGGAGATGCTACAGGACAAAATAAGCTTGGTTCGTGTTATCAATATGGAATCGGAACGCTCAAAGATGAGAAAAAAGCATTTGAGTGGTACTTGAAATCAGCAGAGGGTGGAGATGCTACAGGACAATGCAATCTTGGTGTGTGTTATCGAAATGGAACCGGAACACCAAAAGATGAGAAAAAAGCATTTGAGTGGTACTTGAAATCAGCAGAGGGCGGAGATACTAGAGGACAAAATAATCTTTGTGTGTGTTATCGTGACGGAATCGGAACACAAAAAAATGAGAAAAAAGCATTTGAATGGTACTTGAAATCAGCAGAGGGTGGAAATGCTCGAGGACAATATAACATTGGTGTGTGCTATGAAAATGGAATTGGTATTTCTAAAGATATCAAAAAAGCTAAAAATTGGTATAAAATTGCATCTGAAAACGGTGACAACGATGCAATAAAAAAATCAAATATATTAAAAGACACATTGTAGATGATTTTTTCTACGTTTTATATACAGTATATTGTATTAAAATTATTTTTCTTTTAGTTGAATATTCCGTCTATATAACTCGAGATTATTTCGAATAATTTTCTTTTCACATTAGTCATTATAATGTTAATGACATTCAAATTAGTGTCTTATTGATTATACACACATGAAGGTGCGCTTGCTCAAAAAAGTAATCGATTTCGATTTATTACATATATTTGTTATTTTGTTGATTCCATTTGTAAATAACAAATATGAACGTTTTAATTATTAATACTATAACCAATACAGTGTATTTTATAAGCGTGAAATACTAGCAGATTAAACTTCAGTCAGATAAGAAATCACATTACATGTATCAAAAAATAATTATTCATTAATTCAAAACAACTAAAAATATGAACAAATAATTCTACAATTAAATTGTTATGCATAAAGATAAAAATTATTTCAAGGACAAATATAATCAATGAAAGATAATTTCATTAATAAACGAAACACTTTAATAATGTAAATTTATTAAAATAATAAATAAAATTTGCAAAACAACAAATATGCAAAGGCATAATCATTGAAAATAGAATTCCGTTGCAGAATCCATGCACTGCGTATTATAAATCTACGAATAAATTTTTTTGATTAAAATTTATTAATTTATTATTCTGTTACTTAGATAAGACAAACATCTTTTTTAATGAAAATTCTTTAAAATATTAATAGTTTACAGTAAAGTATATATTTACAATTCAGATGTATCTTTCTTAGCCTAAAATAAAGAATACCAAAATGGATTAGTTAAATGAATTATATCAAATAAAATTAAAATAGAATAATGGATTAATTAAATAGGAACGAAATCGCCGAAACGAACAATTAAGTAAGGGTTGAGAAAATGGCAAAGAATGAAGTTCCTCAGCCGAAACGAACTATTAATCAATATAAAATTGCTGATTTCTTATCATTAAATAAAGGATGAATAATAGAATAATTAAATAAATTAATATTGTATATAATGAAAATGAAAATATCACTGATTTTTTACAATCTAAATAAAGGATAGAATAATGATTAAGAAAATAAATTAATTTCAAATAAAATTAAAATGAAAATATCGTTGATTTCTTGCAATCTAAATGTAAAGGATAGTTAAATAAATTAATATCAATATCGAATAAATGAAAATGCAAAACAACACGTTGATTTCTTACTCCCTAAATTAAGGATAGCGTAATGTACAGCTTGAATTATCAACAATCAAAAAATTAAGATAATTAATACATATTAAATAAAATAATAATATTAATCTCATTTATTTGTCAATTTAGCCTTCATTGAATTATTATTAGATGAACAGAATTAGAACAAAAGGTGAAAATAAACTCTTCGATTCATTATTTGGTTCCATTTATTTATTAGTGTCTGCCATATATTAAGATATGTTTAAAGAGGACAAACGATCTCTTTTATATAAGTCTCCTTTAAACGCTATTGTTTGAGATCACTCTTTCTGTATCAAAGACAAATATTTGACAGTGCATGTATAAGTGCTCTGAAGTGTGTATCCAGACAGAATCAGCAATCAGAAAAATTAAAATTTAAACGTTCAAATTTTGTGTTACTTTTTTATGGAGTGCGCCTAATTTTCTAGAAAATAAAAACTTTTTATTTTTTATTATACTTTTCGAGTTAATATTGTAGAGATTCTTTTTTATTTACATCTATCTTTGAAAATTTATAGAATTTTCTAATTTTATTATTAAATTAATATGTCTTCAAATACTCTTATCAAGTTACTGCAAAAAAATTTGATTAATATAAACAAATCTCACTTTTTTGAAAGATGCAAAGACAAGAATATAAAGTTTAGATCTGAGAATAAAAATCTAGCAAATAAAACTACAAAAAACCAGATTTACATTTATATTGTTTCCTACTTATTATACATGGCTAAGCAATTTGTGTGCTTAAAGCATAAATAATTTGATTTGGACTTGATTGTAATTATCATTCAATCCTTAAAGCTGTGTTGTCGCGTTATTAGGTCCAGTTACCAAAAGTTACTGGATTGGACTTATAAAATTATTGAGTCCAGTAGTCCCGTGGCGCACTAATGAATTTATTCCAATTGACAACACTGCCTTAAAGAATTGAATTTTTTTCTCATTTATAGACAACTTGAAGAATAACGCATAATTAACTTTAACACAAAGTTGGATCCAGTGTTTAAATAGAAATAGATTTGCCTTTTAGATCATAATAAAATGTAATGTTCTTGCCTGTCGAAGCATATTCAAAAATTGTTAACTTACATAAAAGTTTAAATATCATTTATTTATTATCGCTTTGCTGTTTTTTAAATGATTACAAGCTAATTTTTAATTATATTACAATTTAATTTTAATTAAGATGTAAAGATTTGTGTTGAATGATAATTGATAAAGAATGCATGTACCTGCAAAATAGATACATGTACATGTATAGCGACCTATAATGTGGGATCACTAACATGACTGTAATGACAAATCATTTTTGCTTACAAAACTCAGTTTCATAAATAATCCATAAGTAGTTATAGATTAAAATTTTTTGAATAAGTCTAGAATATTGACTTTTAAATACTTAAAACAAAGTTCATAAACTAGTGCCAGGATGCGGTATTTTCTTGTGAGCTCAACGTTATTTAATCCAATAAATATTTTTTATATTGAGTTTTCAATTAAGAAACATTGTGTTATTGATTGTTTGGTTGCGCATTATCAGAGTGACTTGGAAGTAAACAGCATCACAAAGACAGTCGCATAATTTATTTATAACAATTTGTATTTAAGCTTGTAAGATTAAGACTACAGTAAAACTACGACAATAAGACTTTAGATAAGCAGAAGGTGGGTTCCAGAATTTTATAATAAACACATCTAATTGACAAATTTTTAAATTATACTGGTCCACTTCATTCAAGGTTGGACTGTATATATTAATATTAAATTCGGTCATGGTTTGACTGTACAACAGAAAATAAAATTGAGTTCATTCCAATTGTACATCATACTCAATTCAAGTTGGGTGGTTAAACCATTTTTTGTGTCTCAAGAATCTTTTGACACTGAATAAATGATATTCAGACATATATATAATCTATTTTAAAATTCAAAATAATGCGCCGAATTTCTATGATAAGTTTTCTATTTGATTATAGAAAGATTAAAAATATATTCCTAACACTCAGAATTATAATGTTCAATGTAAAATTATAGACATATTGTATCGGTATATATGGAGCAGGTGGTATATGTATCAGTAACTTATTATGTCCCCTTAATTTCCTTGCCATACCTTATGCAAGTATCCAGTTTACTGCATTTCTCCGCAATAATTTACTGCGAATTCTGCAAACTGAAAACGTGAAGTTCCTTACATGTATGCTCAAAATTCGATGGCTTTGAGACGCAATATCTCGAAATCCAAAAGCATTTAATTCGTCTAATCTAGACGAATTAAATGGCACATTTTACTTTGGATATCGAGATAAATTTAATAGTCAATTTTTCAATAGGTTCTTTTGATAATGCATTTACATGTAATTTGATTGTTAAACTTCGTATATAGATCATTTTTATAACGATAATGATAACGATAATGTTTTAAATTCATACATGTACAGTACATCATAACGCAAATCATATTCTAAAACGTAACGGTAATGGCTGCAAAACCTGCAAATTCAGTAAAACTAAATTACATGTGCATGTTCACAAAATACCAATGCATGTAGAATGAAATGCAAAAAATTGGAGCTAATACATGTAAGGTAAACACATCGATAGGATCCGCATTTTGTTTAATATTAAAGCTAACGCTAAATGAATTCTAAACTGTATGTATCGTTATCGTTATCAATTTTTTGATAACGTATATATATGCAAAGTAATTTTTATACTTGAATTTACTCAAGATGGGTGCTTGTTGCTCTAGACGCGATGACGAAGATGCTGCTAGGTTTCGTTATATTGATGGTAGACGATATCACAATATCTCCAATTCAGAGTATATATTGGCGAATGATGAAGTAGAGGCTGAACGTTTAATACGATATCATGAAGGTAGTACTTTTGCATTGAGAAACATATATCAATTAAATTATTACCAAAATAAATATGATTTATTTTTCTAATCCGCAAGCGATGAAAAATATTTGGGGAGGATTGTTCCGTTCACCTGTTGAAGAGAAATTAAAATGCGGCGCTAAAGTTATTGATGTCGGGTAAATATGTGCATGTACACAGTGTATCTATATCTATTTTAAAATTTGATTTATACGAAAATATATAATTTAATTTTAGATGTGGAACAGGAACATGGCTTTTGGTAATAAGCTGTTTTATTTTAATATCGTTTCATGAATAGTTTATTATTTAAACTAATAGGCGTGCATCCTTTTACAAATCATCCAGGATATGGCCCGAACGTATCCCGAATCTTACTTTGTAGGAATAGATTTTTCACCAATTTTTCCTACAGAAGGTCTTCCGGAAAATTTAAAATTCGTTAACTGCAACTTTCTGGACGGTTTACTTTTCGAAGACTCGTATTTTGATTTTACACACCAAAAATTCATGTGTGTTGCTTATACCGATGAGCAGTGGGAAAAAAATGTTATACCGGAATTGTTAAGAATAACCAAATCAGGTGGATGGATTGAATTTGCGGAAGCTGATTCCCTTACATCTACTGGAAAAGCTACGCAACGTATTATGAATGGTCGTAAGTAACGTGACTTGGTAGCAAGATTGAAATAAAAAATTAAAGTTTATACTGATATTATTTTTTAGTGAAGGGTTACTATGAATCAAAAGGGTTGAATTGCAACCTTAAGGAATATATCCATCAACTTCTAAAAAGCACCAATGCTTTCTCAGAAATTAGGACTGAGCAAAAATCTATTACTTTAGGTAAAAAAGGTGGTAAATCTGGTCAAGAGGTAAATTTCAATAACATCAGAATATGCATATGTTTGCAACCATTAAAAGATATAATTCTAAAGAAGTTCTTCATCTAAACCAATCATTGTTTCTAAGACATTAAAATTTTATATGAGAGGTTTAAGCACTTCCAGGAACATCATGTCATCTTTTATGAATATCACGCCTGAACATTTTGATGCTCTAGCAGAAACGGTCTTTATCGAAGCAGAAAAATGTGACACATATTCCCTTCAATATCGAATTTACGGACATAAGCTTTAAGAAATCTATTTAATTTTACTATCTGTTCAATCTGTTCAATATTGTAGATTAGAAATCGATTTTAAAATGAGGTATATGTCTGTAAATCGTCATAAAAACCATATTAATGAAAGTAACATAAATGAAGAGAATATTTCGCCACCATAAATACTTTCGTCCATCAGAACTCAATAATTCATGTTCATAGGAATTTTTTCTACAGTGACTACTAATCAAAATTGGCGCCAGTTAAGTTTAAATCGCCTCCTCCAAAATTTGAATCAGCATTTACACAGCACCTCACACTGAACCCATTTTTGTGCTTGTTTAGAATGTTATTGGTAGCTTGAACATCTTCGGAATCAAATTTATATCAAAAGCTATTTGAAATGGAGTAATCTTTATTAAGTAAATTCCCGCTCAAACAGATTATAATCTTTTTCTCATCTTTTACACGAATAACAACAATTGTTAGACCTTTATTATCACACAGACGATGAAAGTCGGTATTATTAAAACCATCGCGACTACCTCGTATTAGTTTGATTCATTTTTTTTGATAATCATCTTGTTCTTTAGCCCAGTTGAGATTTGGTTATGCGAAAGAATTGAAGAGTCGACATTTATAAGTTTGCGAACTGGATGAAGGTAGCTTTTTGTTATTCGCTTCCTGGCACCAAGTATTGATGCAATAGTAATCCTGGCAAATTTCAGCTTTGTTATAAAAATCAACCGAATTGAACGAATCAATGGTAAACAATTTTCGAGATTCGATTTGAGCTGTTATGCGTCCAATTTTCCAGTGGAATCATCAAATCACTTTCGCCTCTATCTGCAGCTTGAGAGATTCCCCATTCAAGCACCTTTTCCCAAAGGTCGATTTCATTCAAATTTAGATCGTCCCATTTCAGTAAAGAAATTAGAGCTGATTCGCGTAATTTGGTAAAATCGCTTGATTGAAAAATAACGGCTGGATTTTGACATGCGATATCCGTGCAAAATTTGTGAAGTTTGACGAATGAGTTATGATCGAATGCGATTTGATTAACGTTAGCAAAACTTTCTACCAAAGATTCAGAATGGTGTTTGAGAAGATAAATTTGAATATATTCAATTAGATCCTCAAGGATCATCTCATCGGCCGCAATTAAAAGTGTCGAAACATAGTGATCTTGTAAATCGATTTTTCCACTGTAAATATATCTATATCAACTATTAAATTTATTAATATATTTATCGTATTGTTGTTCATTTTAGCATGAAATTACCTTAGTAATAACTCAAAAACTCGAGGTTTGATGTTTGGTTTCTTAAAGATAATCATCTTATTTGGTTCGCGCTTCACCCAAGCGTCAGCGAGTGATAATGCGACTACGCCATCAAATTGCCGAGTGAGCTGAAAAAGTACGCAAAATACTTTGTTTCTCACCAACAATAATCGAAATATTACAATAGTTGGAATTTTTCAAGTCTGTTTGAGTGTGAAGTCAATAACAAGTCGGGTGTCATTTTTTATTCGGTTACTGACAATTCTTATTAAGCATATTATGTCAGATCGATTTAAAAATCGATTAATTGCGCACATGTCACGCTAAAATTGAGGCAAATCCATTTATTATAGAGATGTTGTATGATGATCAAATTTTTCTATAGATAAAACGCAAGAAAAATTACTTTGCTCTTATAACAAGTGCATTACATTTAAATCAAAGAAGACGCTTTTTATTAATAAACTTTCGTTACAAACATTTTATCTATTAGAAATATATGTTTTTTTTCTTAACAGGCTAAAACTGTTATGAAAGTCTTAATTTGAATGTAACCAATTTTTATAACGATAATATTACCATAGATTATTTTTGTATTAACGTTAAAAATACAAACGAACTCACACACACATATAACATTTTATATTGACTCTTCTGTTAATGTAGATTATATATCTTTAGCTACTATAAGTGATTCAGACTCGGAATACATTTCAGAAAGCACAATAAATGAAGAATTTAATTTTGATTTTGTAAGCATTTACTCGAATGAAAGACTTCACGGTCACAGTATGTCACATTCAATATAATTTGATAGTCATCAAAAAATTATATACCAAACTTTTCCAATAATAAGCACCTTCCCTGTAAAAAATTGAAATCTAATTTTATCCTAATCTTTTAATGAAACCAATTATATTTTCACAAAATAAATAAATTAATATTGCAATTTCTAGTCACTAAAATAATAGCCTCGAGTTTACAGATGGAACAGTATGATAATAAGATCTATTATTTTCTTTTATCTTTTATAATTATTAAACTATTTTACAATTAAACTTTTTAATATCCTAGTTTATTATATATGTATTTTAATAGTTACTTGTATGTATTTTATTTTAATTATATTGAAAAATCCAAAAATATAAATATAAAGAATCAAAATATATAAAGTATATTTTAATTCTTTTTTCATCCCAGTCTAGTTCTTTCATAACCTTTTTATTGGTTCATTAGATAATACATTTTGTTGTTCAAATGCAAATTTTCATATCAATATTGCTTTTTCTGATTCTGTTGTTATGTGTCTTTCGTGTTTTAATTCAAATGAAATTTTTGAATTTTCTTTTTTTTTATTTTTCTTTTCTTGTTTAATAAAAGTTATAAGCTTGATTATTTATAATGTTGAAGAGTTGGTGTTTGTCTTCCAGTTGTGTTTTGTGTTTTTGTTTTATAAACATCTTCTTCTAAAATTGAAATAAGATGAGTAATTTCAGTTTCATAATAAGTAAATATTTTTTGATAATCAGATATAGTCATTTCATGACTATATTTAAAAAGTGTATGTGTTGTAGAATCCTTTAATAAAAATACTTCAACAAGTTGTATTGCCAATGTTCTTTTCAATTATCAATTTCACAATTTTCTTTATTATAAACAGAATCATCAAGAAATTCTAAAAGTAACATATCTAATCTTTCTCATTCTGTTCATTCTGTTTGAGAAGATTGTATTTAAGTAATAAATTTTCTTGATCTATTGGATTTTCTTCAATATTTTGCTTAATAAGTTTTATATCAAAAGTCTTTAATACTTCATCAAAAACAAGATAATAATCTTCTTTTATTAAATTAACAAAACAAACTTGTTGAAGAATTATTTTTAAAAAAGAATCATCATTAATATAGACAAGAAAATATACTTATAAGCTTGCATAATTTGCATTTTCTGTAATAGAAAAAAGAAATGCAAAAGTAGTAAGATTCTTAATTTTTTTAGTATATATATTATAAATAAAAAAGATTTTTATTTGACTTTCTTTTACTTAAATAAATTCTTTAATTAATTTAGTATATTAATATTAAGTATATCTTTTTTTTAATATTATCAATAATTAAGAAAGAATTTCTATTTAGATCTAATATAAATTTTTATTTCACTTATAAAATATTTCTAATATTATTAATATTATTATTTATAACTAATATTTTATTTATTTTATGTTTAGAAATAATCTGATAAGATTATATTAATAATAAATAAAATAAATATTTTTAGCTTATAGAAAAGAGAATTTTTATAAAATTATAATATTTGATCTTTTAGTAAAATTTTATTTATTCTTAATATACAGTGATAATGAAAAAAAGTAATAATTCTTTTATTTTTAAAAATTATATTACCAGATTCTTTTTTATATTATCATAATACTAAAACCAGTTATAAATCTATTTATTATATAATATAAGATAGATAAAAATATTTTTATTATTATTATCATTATATATAAGTTTTCTTGCAAGAAGATATTTTCTTATTAAGTTATTATAAAAATATAAATATAGAAAAATTATCAAATTTCAAAGAATAACTGGATTTTCTATCAAAATATTATATAGATAAACTGTTAAGCTTGCCAAAATAAATAATTTAAAGCAAAACCAATATTCAAATTATTCAAAAAAACTTAGTTATGAATAATGAAAATATCTTGAGCAAATTATAACTAAAAAAAAGTGTAATAAGCAAGAAGATAGTGAAAATTCTCAATAATACTTATCTTAATTTAAATATTGTATTATTATAATGAATTAATAAGTAGATTTTTACTTGAATTCATCTTAATGATATAGAATTGGAAGAGATTGAATTCATTAAAAGGCAAAAAGAGAAGAATTAAATTATACTTTAAATAATAATAAAGATTTCTAAGATTTATATTAATATCTATGAATATTATTTTTCAAAAGATAAAATAAATAATAAAAGAATAAAATAAATCAAAGAAATTATAAAGATTAGCTTAGTAAAGCTACTAATAGTTAATATAATTCAAGATTTAAAATAATTAAATAATAAAACTATTATTAATTAAAGAAGACTATAATTAAAAAAAGATTAAAACTAAAATACAAAAACTAAATAACTAAATAAAAAGGATATGACTTATTTATAGTAGAGATCTTTTACTTTCAAAAATAATAAAATAAATAAAATAAAAAGTATAGCTTATTTGTAGTAAAGATCTTTTACTCTTAAAATAATATCAAAAATTAAAAATCAATATAATATTATAATTTAAATCAAAATCAACTTTGTATAGTTAAAGAAATAAAACTGAATAAAAAAAAGAGTATTAATATAATTAGACAAGAAATCTTTAAAAGATTGCTATTATTATAATAATAAGCTTTTTAATTATATTTTCTAATTCAAAACTATTTATTTCAAGCTAAAATAGCAGATTCTTTTATATATTTTTAAGTATATAAATTATTATAGTATTACTAGCTAATACTATCTAAATATATATATTATAATTAAAATATTATAATTTAAATATTAATATTTAGAAATATATGTATCAAAGAATATTAAAAAATATTAAAAGATATTAAAGAATATTAAAGAATATGAAAAAATATTGAAAAATATGAAAAGATATTAAAATATATTAAAAAATATAAAAAGATATTGAAGAATATGAAAAGATATTTATGATTAACATTCTAAATATAATAGTTCTATCAAAATTAAAAATGAACTTCCATTATACTATTCTACTATGTATATAAAAATTATATTATAAATAATCTAAAAATATAAATCTTGAATAAAATAAAATATAGCATTTAAAAATAGAAATATAATAATAAATATTATAATAAAAATAAATATATAATATAAAAATAGGGATATTTATAAAATAAATAAAAAATTATAAAAAAATATGATTTTATATTATTATAGTGAATTAGTAAGTGAGGTTTCACTTTAATTTATCTTAATAATATAGGGTTGGAAGAGACTGAAATAATTAAAAAATAAAGAGAGAGGAATTAGACTATACTTTTAATAATAGTAAAGATTTCTAAGATCTGTACCAATATCTATGAATATTATCTCAAAAAGGATAATAAAATAAAGAAATAAATAAATAAATCAAAGAAATTATAAAGATTAACTGAGTAAA
>CAJVPS010002621.1:0-11860 GCA_910591765.1 Ambispora leptoticha | reverse complement strand
TACTGGTTAATATAGCTAGTTTTATAATATCAAGGTTTTTATTTGTTATAAATTAAAATAAAAATATTTATCTGTAACATTTCGTTATACCGAATATCTCATTATACCAAATTATTGATGTTCCCCCCCAAACCTTTGGTATAACAAGGTTTGACTGTACCTCATTAATAGATTCAGCATATTTATAATCATTAGATGGATGAAGCTATTAAAGAATGGGTAAAATCAAGAGATTAGCATACTCATTTGTAGCAAATTGAGTTAAAGAAGCTTGGAAAGCAATTAATCCTGCAATAGTTAGGTGGTCTTTAAATGTTGTGGAATTTCTATAAATGTAAATGGCGCTGATGATAGTTTGATTTTGGAAGAGTAGAAGAACAAAAAGTTGTGTGAATTAGTATTGAAGAAGGAAAAAGTAACGAAATTGGTATGAATATAGAAAATAATTTGGAAGATAATGAAGCTGATTTAGAGTATTATGAATAGAGGAGGAAGAAAACTATGTTAATATTTGGAATTAGTGACTGTTATAATAAAAGATTTCTTTCGTATGCTTTATTTGGGGCTGCGTAGAACAAATAGTAAGTTCACAATTCAGATTATGCTTTGTACCCGGTTACTAATCAAATTTAGCCAAGATTGACTTTGAAATAGTACCCGGGTACTATTCAAGAATGGACTAGTACAGATAGTGAAAAGTACCCGGGTCTTAATCACCGGGGGGGATTATATTTTGAGGATACTGTAAGTAGTGCCATACGGTAGATTCTGAATTAATCATGAGTGTTAGGTTGAGTGGTTGAATTTACTCAACGAAAAAGCTCTCAAGTTTACAAACTTACAGACTTTTCGGAGAAATTGCTTTGTATGATTCCCAACGGATAATTCAATAAACTTAAATTTAATTCATAATATCTACACATAGAACGAAGCAAATAATTCAAAAAACTTATATTTAATTCATAATATCTACACATAGAACGAAGCAAATTCAATATTTTGTGAATAAAAATTTGGGGTAAGGCAACTAATTAACGATTCTAACAATTGATGCATTTCTCTTTGACGGTGGATTGTTCGGTAAAGTTTCTGGGTTTCATTAATTAATTTCATTTATTTCTTTTTGAGTTAATTGGGTGGGTTTTATTTCCTCAGTTTGAGTCCCATTTCTTTTCTTTCCATCAATTTCTCTATTAAGAAATGGGAGGAAGTATTAATCCCAATTCTCTAATTTTGCTTTCTAATCTTGTATCTTTTTAATTGCTTGGAGTTCATTCTGTTTAAACTCTTGGCGTTTGGTCTGGATTTTTGTCAGCTTATCCCTTAAAGCGATTAATCATTTGTGTTTTAACACTAGGTCAAAAAATACTTCTGGCTGAGCTTTACAAGTTAAATGAGGATGAAAGTCTCTAAATCATAATTAATTCGTTGAATGACATTTATCAAAAGCGGTATGGGGGAGTATTCAATATGATGATATTCGGTTACATTAATCCATTCTCTGCAAGTATTGATTTTGCTGGTGTAGTAATATCTCAATAAAACCTGTGTGCACATATTAATGTGTGATTTTTCGGCTTTGCATAGTCTTAAAAGAAGTTTTCTAAGAGGAAATTCTCATGACGTAGCTTTTGAGATTATCTTTTCTTTTCATAATTTGTAATGTCGATATACATGTACATTCTATACGTTCTATATCCGAAAATTTATAATTCAATCATGCCAATCATGTATATCCTTGCTCGTGGGAAAAATAAGTTTGTGTTTGTGGGGTACATGAGACAATCGACAAATTATATGAAAATTTGTGCGTGAAAATAAATGAAAATTTGTTAATGATCTTCTCAGCCGACGAATTCGTCTTCGAGAAGTCGAGCAATGGTGCAAAGCACATGTATAGTTGCTATAAGATTTCTTTTTTTTTGTTGAAAAAATTTTCATCGTTTCAAGAAAATAGTAAATATATAGTTAGCGACTGCATTATTCGATAATTTTACTGGTTAAATCCTTTTAGCTTACACTGACAAATTCAAGATGAAATAGAATTAATTCTGAAACAATTCAAATGGATTAGAAACATTATTCACGTTCCATGCACACTTGGTTTTTTTTCTAGGATTACTGTGCTAAACGAACTGATCATAATATGAACCTCAAAAAAACTCAGCATGCGAACAATCGAACACTTCTTCATGGAAAGGTTATTATTTTGAATAAATCGTTCGGATCTTTCATACTAAATGCTTGCAAACTCACAATCACTTTATGGCCTAGAAAAGAAAGATGGTGAGAACGAGAGAATACATAAAATTATTTGCATTCAAAGACTCCTTAACAAATTCTATATGAGAATACCAATTAAATATCACATGATTAAGACCTTCTAGAATACCATAATTTTTGCAAAATTCCATTAATAGCTGCAGAAAATTTCATATCAAGTAATTTCCCCGCACTCTACGTTCTCAAAAACTTGCGATTTTATCCATTAATTCACGACATCATCATCACCCAAACTATACTGCCAAGACATGTGTTTGTAAATTCTTCCGAAAAGGACTAGTGTCTGTGTGTTTTTTTACCCACCATATAAAGTTATAAAAACGTATATAAACTAGGCAGATGTTTAAAGAAGCTGCCACCCGTCCTGCTCTTTTTATAAAATTTTAATCATCTAGTCATTGTTTCGTCTCGTTCCGTTTCATCTTTTTCCTCTTGATGATATATGCAGAGTAGAAAACAAAAAACATATCAAAACTCGAAATTTCATTTCACCAAAAAAAACACAATAATAACTAAACGATAACTATTCATACAACCTCAATAATCAAAAATGCCGGGAGATAGAGAAACATCAATCTACATATCCGATTACGTTAGGCCCGAAAAATTGGAACAACGACGTAGCGTAGATCCTGAAACGATCTTGCCTCCACCACGAAGAAACTCGCAAACACGTCTCCGCTATGTTCCGCCAAAAGTAGGGAACCCAACTCCGTTGGGTCTTTCTGCATTTGCATTGTCGGTGATGGTGTTATCATTGTATGATTGTCATGCATTTGGTATTCATATTCCTAACGCTGCTGTTGGTGTCTCGTTATTTACTGGTGGCGTAGTACAAGTAAGTAACTTATCGTGCTCGCGCTCTGTTCTTATTAACATACTGATAATCAATAAAAATAGTTTGCCGCTGGTATGTGGGAATTCAAAGTTGGAAATACATTCGGCGGAACTGGTTTCAGCGCATTTGGCGGTTTCTGGGCTTCATTCGGTGTTTTGTATCTTGACTCATTTGGAATTAAACAGGCTTTTCAAAGTACTGACGGCGATCTAGATGGTTATTATAACGCTTTGGGAGTTTACGGAGCTGCGTGGACCATTTGTAAGTAATAATAACCTCAGTGAGAATATATGCTGGAAAGACTTAACGAGGAATTAACACGAACTTTCTTTTTTATGGGAAAATTAGTCACATTCATCTTCACAATAGCATGTCTCCGCACAAACTTGGGCGTATTGTCAGCATTTGTATTTTTGACTGGTGATTTCGTATTCTACACTATTTTCCAATTCTCTCAAGTCGCTATTTTTGAAACTATTTCCGGCGTACTTGGACGTAAGTAGCGCGCGTCTATTCATTTCATATGCTTTTTATTTATCGAATTCTTTTATTTTAACAATAAATTACTTTTAACAGTTATTTGCAGCATGATAGTATGGTACTGTTTCGCAGCTGTGCTTTGGACACCGGACCTATCGCCAATTAGTCTACCACTCTGGGATTTGAGTAAAAAAGACCAATAAAATAGAAGATAATTCGTGGATGACGGAATCAACTATTTACGGCGTGGAGATGGATGTCTTTTTTTTGCTCTACATACCGTTCCTCTTCCCACCTTCCTCCTCAAACACAATACATGCACATACATCTTACATAAAATAATCGTTAGAGAAAGAGACGAAACAATGACGAATAATAAAAATTTTCTGGCTCGTAAAGCATAATGACCGTCACGATAAACTTTTATTTAATCTTTATTTAATATCTTCTTTTAATTAATACCGTTAATCTTTAATTTTCCTTCTATTTTAATTCATGTTCTTGCTGTTTGTTTTTCCGAAATTGATAAAACAGCGAAAAGATGTTGGATTTCGAATTCGTGTAATTTTTTAACCAAATATGAATATATGTAAGTAGTTTGATAATATTCTTATTATAGACTACAGATTTGTGGCACAATCCAATATTAAAGCGTTGAAAAACACATGTAATCCTTTTTGCTATTAATTACATCGTTACGTTTTGCGATTGCCAATGACATATCATTCGCTTACTGGTTTTGACCTCGCCTCGTTAACGATTTTTTCCCTCTAGACATGTGTAAACATCCGAATTTAGATGTTCCGATTTTTTTGTCCGTGTAAGTAAACGCGTGTTTTATGCTAAGGATTGGATGCGGATTGTCAATCTGCGCGTGATTTTCACACGATTATTGATAGAAAAGTGTATAACGGTAAAAACACGCAAACTTATTTTATTTTAATAATATAAATAATATAAATAAAAAAATAGCCCGATTGAATTTTAGTTTAATTCGATTGATTCGATTCGATTAGATTCGATACTAAGTTTTAAGGTAAAAGAACGCGCTTGGATACATGTATATTATTTTGAGGTATACTTCAATCAAATAATACAATACTGCATATAAAGTTAAAAGAATCACCCCCGCATATACATTATTCGAGCATGTATAGAGAAACTAAGCTACGATAGGAATAGTATTTCAAGTGCATTTATTAACGTTAACGTACCAATTATTGATCATCGACGGAAAGTCTGTGTGTATAGACGAGAATGATGAAGAACTAGTGGCAAAAAGCTCTCTGCCTGATTTTTGGTAGAGAATCCCTTTAAATGGTCTTATAAAAAAAATTGGGGAAGCTAGTTGATGAAAGATGCAATCCTTATCATTATGTATTCAAGTTTAGTCTAGTCAAGGCGAATATGATCAAGAGATTTTCTATCTTTTGCCCGTGAATGAAAAATAGCACCGATACGTAGTTGTATTATCGTTATCTTTTCAATAGTGATAATATATTTGTTAAAACATAGGTTTGATTAGCAATCTCAAAATGACTAATCAATTGAAAATAATCGCGCATTTACACATGTAGAAGCTCAAGAAACTATTCTTTAGATACCACGCATGTATAACAAAAGACAAGTATTTTATATATATGTGACGCGTGCAAGTTACCACGTAAAAAGACCATTCGGGTCCTGTTCTAAAAGATAGGGGTTCAATATTATAATAGATCTGGCAACGCAATCAAGTGGTACTAATTTAAATTGACAAAGCGAACCGTTTTTAAAGAAGATGATGCTACTTACATGATAAACAACAAATATAATTGCACTCTATATATGAATTTTAAAATATATCGATACAAATAAAACATTACGATAATATTAAGAGAACATATAAACCTTAAAATGTATGCACAAGAACTTTTTATAGCAAAACTTGTAGAACGGACAATTCGCACAGTTGTCCATTGAAATTAAAAAATTCAATTGCATTATTCTTGTTAAATGTTCTGAAATAAATGGTAAGCCCCACGCAAGGTGAAATGCTTATCCAAAAAAATCTTGTCATTGAGAAAAAAGAAAAATGGGGTTTAGGACTACGAGAACACAATTAAATATGATCTAAATTACGTCATAAATGTGATTCGTTGAGTGTGTTTTTTAGCTAAACACATGAGCCACTCATTCACTTAAAGAATAAGTTTACGAATACCGTGTATTTATAATAGCATTACAATAATCAAATTTTCGATTTCCAAATTGACCATGTAGAAATAAATCTCGTTAAATACACTCTTCTCCCTTGAGGCCATAGTAAAAAAAAAGAATTTAGGGAAGGTGTGACCTTAGGAAAGGTAAAATATTTTAGGGAGCTCCGATTAAGCCATGTTGTGCATGTATAGAGGTAAAATTTAAAGAAGTTTTCTCCTATTTTAAATTTAACTTATCAAAGTATATTTTAATACATGTACATCTCAAGTATAATTTAATTGAAATTGTAGCTTAAAATTTAACAATATCTTGCAAAAGCTATTGTTACAAATACAACTAACAACAATATGATTTTTCGTATTTGAAATAACATTCCCGATCATTTATGATAGCTGCCTGTGAACTTTTATAATAACATTTTCTTTTTTATTAATTCAATTCGTGTTTATTTTATTCATTTCTTCATACATGTATATATGCGCTGATTGAAAAAAGTGTAGTAAATGGTGATGAAATGATAAAATAATATGCATGTGAAAAAGTAAGGATTTTCGTGCATGTAAAAGTGGTAAGATTTTGTTAAAAGTGTTAAAGTGTTAAGAATGTAAGAGCGTAAAAAGTATATTGTAAATGGAATGAAAGGGAAAAAAATATTTTTTTATTGAAAGAATAGTAAATAATGAAATGATAATAAAATCTATGTTGGGATTAAAAATTAAAATTATAAATAATGTTGGGGTGGGGTGTGTATGTGTGTGTGTGTGTGTGTGTGTGTGTGTGTGTGTGTTAAGATGCTAAAGTAATAAAAAATCAACGCAACAAATTTATTTATATCTCTATGTATGTGTATGTGTTTGTATGTATATAATGTATAAAAAAGTGCGTCTATAGTTGGGGAATTGTGAATAAATGAAGAAATATACAAAGGAAGAAATGATAATAACGAAACAGCTACTAAATACCAAAAATTATCTGTACTTTTGAATTAATAATAATAATAATAATAATAATATCATATGCGTTTGGAATTAATTAAATAAACGGTTTAAGAACTGGAGCTAGCATCCGATGAATCATCGGCATCAACCCAATTCTCATTTGACTGAGTCTGCAATTCTTCCAAATCCTCTTTTAACTCTTCATCAGCTTCCGGTGGAACCATGAACATTATTCGAACTTTCTTGTGATCGGTAACGAATCGCCGTAAGAAGCCATGGAAAGCTTGACTGATTTCTTCGATACCTCTAAAGTCAAGAATTATTTTCGAGGATCGCTCGGCGGCAATTCCTAAATCACGGGTTATTTCTTCGCAGAGTTCACGTGTTCGTAGTGAACGTTGTCCGTAGACATTTAAGCTGATTTGACAGACGAGGAAACGATCTTTACCAATTGCTGACGGCTCGGCAAATAATTTCATGGCGCGACGATAGTTGAATTCTTGATCCAGATTGATTGCACCATGCACCATTGTCCCTTTCCATTCGGAAACTCCACGAACACTTGTGACCGTTGTGTCTATTATGAAAAGGATAATCACGTGATGTTAATTTCTTTGAATAACCAACTAACTAAAATACGACTAGTATAAATTGTAATATGTATATACCTTTTTGTTCGTATTCTTGGACACCAGATAAGATTTCAAGATATCCTCTATTCATCGTTGCTAATTCACTAGTAATGAATAGACCTACACCTTGATGACCACGTTCAATACCTTTTGAAGTGACTTGTGGGCGAGTTAAGTGTAAAGCACAAGCACTAGAAGCGACATCTTTTACATCGGTAACGATCGCTTCTTGAAGCGAACCACGTAGACCAACGCCACTATCAGCTACACAATAATATAACTGAAAGAAAAAAAAATGATGGAAAAAAAGTTTAAATCAAAGTGCAACAATAACAAATATGTATCGTGACATCAATCATGATTAAACACTAAACTAGGCTAACATAGACATACAATGAATTACCTTTTTGGTCGAAAAGAGTAAACCAACAGTGAAGCAGAATTTATCTTCCGGCAATTGAGCATGTGCTGGAACATTTTCCACGAGCTCATTTAACATGAGGTGAAACTTGGATGGCAAATCATCTCTCCAATTCTTGATATTTTCGTACCAAATATCTCGATCATTGTGATCGTTTCTTCTAAAGACAGTCAACCGACAATCTGTACTCTCGAGTTCGAGTGCTACTGAGCTGTCATGATTCGCAAACAGGTGTTCGCGAATGGATTTGTTTGGGAAGGTGAAGGGGAGTTTCACCTGCGAGAAGTCTAGGCGCACGTCGTGCACTTTTTCCGATTGCACGAGGTAACAGGCGTATTGAATGATACTTGACACGGCGGCGATTTCGAGTTTTGCTTTTGGTGCGAGCGATATTGAGAAGTTTAGAGTTTCTTCAACCTTGCTACTGACGTTGTATTGAAGTTGTTTAACTGCTTCCACCACTTGGTTTGCCGCCTTCAGCTGAATTTCGAGTGTATTTGTAGGTGCCATGGTTGTATGTGTATTCCTCTTCGTGGTTTTTTTTTTACCTTTTGTATTTCCGAGCGTTTTGTTATGAACAATAATAATAATGATATAATAATTTTTCACTCGTTCTTTCTTTCTATATTAATAACAGAAATGAGTTTTTTTGAAGAATTTAAAAAAAGGGAATGAGGCGATTATGAGCGTATTTATGTCGAGAAGTTTTAATAATGACAATTCACATCTATCCATCTGTCTATCTATTATAGGGAGTGAAAGGCTGCGTTTGACTAAGTTAATATACAGAGTAATTTATAAAATATATTATGCCATATAAATATATCAGTTATTAGCTCGTGAATGATCGACCTCCTCGATTTTTTATTGTGAGGTTAGTACAATTGTATAGAATAATACTCTTTTTACCTTACACACAATGACTATTCACCAAACGATGATGTGACCTTTTAGTTTAGATGTTGTGTTAAGTCGTAGATATTATACTTTCGCCAAATTAGGCAAGTAAATCTCGTTTTCTTGCTTAATATCATTTGAAAATTCACCTATGTGCTTATCTAATTATAGAGCAATCGATCAAATCGACCGATTGGACTTTCTTTGCGATTGATGGATCCGGATTCGTATTTAAATATAGATTTAAAATTTAAAAAGACGCATAAAATATCGAGAAAATCAACAATAGAGAGAGGGAGACGATAATGAACGTATTACTTACTATTATTATTTATTCTTATTATTATTAGATAATCCGATATACCGCTACCTCTATGTGATGACAATAAACCCTTTTTCTATGATACATTGATTTGCATATACACACACAATACAAGTATTATATGTAACACATGTGCATGATATAAAATAAGATTAAATGGCGGCAACAAACAAATTAGCCATAAACTTCGTAATTCAATATTTTCTGTTTCATTATCATCGTTAGTCATTGTCTTCGTCACCAAGGATCGACGCCGTCGACATCATAACCGTCTCGCCACTGCATTGACGTAGGTAGTTCTTTTCAACGTTCTTCTTCAAATCGCCTTCTCCTTCTTCCTCTTTGACTTCCCCTGTATCGTATTATGTTTCATCATGTTTACGCAGTAGTGGCAACCTTCTGATTTATCCTAGTTTACACAAACGTCCTAAAATATATAACAAAGCTGTTATGTCTTTTTATTAGGGGATAAATGATAATGAAATCCTGTTAAGAAATGCAATCGGGTTTATTCATTCTATTCGTCCACATTTCGATAGCATTTCTCGAGTGTGCATACATTAGGAGTTTTTTATGTACGGTATTCAAAATTAATTGATCGACAAAACTTTCAAATGACAAACATCTGAAAATACCCGAATATCTGTTTGTTCTGTATGCACCATTAATAATTTACTTATCGTTTATCATCAAATGCTCACGCACATACACCACAACAACACGAACATAAAGACAAGAAAATTTCCTGTGTGTTGTGTCGTGTTGTGTTTTGCTAACTTAAATTTGAATTTCAAATATTTGATTACGAAATATATGCGCGATGATGTATTTGTATACCGAGCTGATTTATTATCAGTAAAGAAATAAGGTTTTAAATTCCCGTGTGTGCGAGGAAAAATATGGATCATGAAAAATTTTGAACCACGATAATTGTTAACGCATACACCGCATTTTCGATGTCGTTATTTTCGCATTCCATCTCTTTGCATTTTTACCCCATAAATTAATTCTCGATTCTACATCAAAAAACGATACGTTCCCACTCTGGAATTCACGCGTGCTCACTCATGTGGGCCAACCAAAGATAGATACGGCATAATGGAAGTCGCATAAGTAAAAAAAAAGCCCGGGGGCTTAGAATTCGAGATCGTATATTGTAACACGCTTAGCCACTTTAACCCTTTGTGATAAATTTATGCAACATTTATCATTTTCACGCACACACACATTTATCCATATCGATATCATTTACCATACATGGGCCTACTTTCTGATCGCTTTTTTTAACATTGGTTTCTAAAATTGATTTCCAAGAATGAGCGGGTTGACAAACGCTGTATTTGTTTGTGTGCGAAATGGAAGTAAAAACTGCATGCGTTATGCATAACAGCAGAGAAAATCGAGTTTCATTCAAGATATTTGATGCGGCATTTGGTGTAATGTGTGCCGCCTTAAATTTTATTCCCAGCAGAACTGTTGTAAAAACAAAATTGCGGGCGGATAAACAATAATTTTCTTCTTATAACGTCTATGCATCAAATTTGGCGAGGAAAACATGCGCATATATTTTACTTTTTTACTTTATTATCGAATTCGGTGAGGAAAATCAGAGTAGAAGAGGCTATTAAAGGAAAGAGTGAGCATACATATTCCTTTTACGTGCAAACAAACAGGTAGATAAACTATAGATAGTTAGTGATTTTATCTACATATAATTCGCCAGTTGCAGGGTGCAGGTACCTATCAATCTGTGCACGAGCAAAAATGCTTGCTTTATTATGCTTTTATTATTATTCCACCACCCCCGTGAAATAATATCTAAAACCATTCACCTAGCATTATTGTATCAGTGTTTTGTATTTTACTCCATGCATTATTGAAATATAATACCCCACAAGTTGATATTATGAGTTCACTTTAGAAGTCGAAATTGTGTTTTATGTATGAAAAAAAACGAGCCGAAAAAAAATGAATGAATTAATATTGTTCTTTTGAAGTTAACTTTACGCTATTATTGAGGCGCTGAATGATTATGTGAAACAATCTATCAAAATATTTCCTTAGCGAGTGGCATCATTACAATGAATCATTCTCTTTTTTAAGTTTTCTGGCGAAAGAAAAATAGACAAATAAAGATTTCCTAAAAAGTTTTTCATGCATGTGTCCATACTTTTATAGTAACACGGACAATCACTTGCATTAAAGTCAGTCCAGTAAATTTGATGCAAAACGCAGGCGTGGTTGAGTGATTTACGTTGGTTTGTTATAACGTACGTACAACAATAACGCGTAAATTAATCGAGATAGATTTTAATTCAATGTGTTTTGTTTCCTATTTAGTTCAAGTGGGTTGATTTCATCATCTTATTCACTCACTTGTCTAAGTAGAGTTATTTTTCCCGCGCATCTTTCTCGTAAATATAGGAATTGCGCAGTGTTTCGATTTGTTGTTGGCTTAACAGAAAGAAACTAAGTATGTCTAGCTCAGAATTTACTTTTGAGACACTTCTTTTGGATAGATTGTGTGCATTTCAAAAAAACGCGAGCATAGACAAATTCGAGAATAATAGATAATTACTCCTCAATTATTACTGTTTTCTGAAATCCCGACAACATAATATACATGTACATTGTTTATATCTTCACTATCAACTTGGAGGATTCATATTTATGTTTTTGTATGATAAATTGAACTCACATCTTTAACGCGATTACACGCTAAAAGCTTATTTTCAACATCAATAATCATTTATTAGCTTCAACTAACATCAGCAGACGAGATTTTTTATAATACTAAAACTATTTCCGTTATGTAATAATTATAGTTGAAAATATAGTCACACCTCT
>CAJVPS010002620.1:0-11861 GCA_910591765.1 Ambispora leptoticha | reverse complement strand
ATCATCATCCAAGTATAATGTTCTACCAAAATTAAAAATGATCTTCTACTATACTATTCTACTATATATATAAATATTATATTATAAATAATAATAAAATATAGATCCTAAATATTAAATATAGTATTTAAAAATAGAAATGTGATGATAAATATAATAATAAATAATATAAAAATAGTGATATTTATAAAATAAATAAAAATTATAATAAAATATAATTTTTCATAACTAGAAAAAGATTAAGGAATTAAGGAATTTTATATTACTATAATAATAATATTAAAGTCTTTAAGCTACTTAATTAGATCTTAATTATTTTCTCAGTATTTTCTAATAGAAATAATAATCTTTTCTATAGAATGGATATTCTGATTAGTATATAATTAGTAAGAGCTTCAAAAGTTATAATTAAGTTATCTAAGTTATTATTATTATTTTATGTTATTTAATTATTCTTTTTTTTTATTTGTTGATTATTATCTTCTGAATCAGTTTAAGTATTTTCTTCTGATTTTGGAATTAATATAGGCTATACTAAAAAATAGTAATATCTTTTAAATTTTTAGTTTTGAAATAATATCTATTAATATTATTATTATTAAAAAAAATTCTTGTCTGAGTTTGTAAACTAAAGTCTTAATAAATAAATCTTTGATAAAATTATTTAATTAAATCAAGTTGTTCTTTTTAAATATTGATATGATCAAAGATAAAAGTATTTACTAATTATATTATTCTTTATCTAAGATGGATGATATATATCTTACTTAGATCAAGTTGAATTAATTTGTAAAATAATAGATAAGTAATTTGATTAATTGATATTACTTTAATTATTTCAGTAAGTAAATAAAAAGATTCAAAATTATAAAGAATAATTTGATTAAAGAGAATGGCAATAGAGATAATAATACTGAGAAAATATTCTAATAAGGTAATTAGAGTCTTGATATGCTTATAAATAATAATTAATAGATAATCTAATAAAAAAATAATAGTTTATTATGAAAATTCAAGACATAAATATTTATTAATTATGAATAATAAAAGAAAAGAATATAAAAAGAAGTATAAAAAGAATATAAAAAGTATATAAATATAATAAAATATGTAAAGAGAATCTTTCTTCACAGAAATAATAAATAAAAATAAAATAGAAATCTCTAGAAGTTTTATTTCACAGAGAGAGTATCAAAAATATATTAAGATAAATTAATAAGTGGATTTTTACTTGAATTCATTTTAATAATATAGAATTAAAAGAGACTAAAATAATTAAAGAGTAAAAAGAGAAGAATTAGATTATATTTTTAATAATGACAAAGATTTCTAAGCTCTATATTAATATTTACAGATATTATTTTTATAAAGAATAAAATAATTAATAAAAGAAAGAAATTAATCAAGAAAATTATAAAGATTAATTAGTAAAACTACTAATAATTAATATAATTCAGGATTTAAGTTGATTAAATAGTAAAATTACTATTAATCAAAGAAGATTATAACTAAGAAAAAAGCTAAAAACTAAACTAAATAACAAAATAACTAATCAAAAAGGATATAACTTACAGTTAATTCTCTATATATGCATGCCTCTTGAAAATGAGCCAGAGTATGCATATATGGAAAGTATATATATATGGAGAGTCAACATTTTATTAGTTGTATATAATACATATAATTTTATTCAAAGAATCTTATCTCATTTATCACAAGTATAGTTTTGAAAGAGAAAAGAAAAAGTTTAATTATTTATAAAATAATAATAATAATAAAGATAAATTAAAAATATTTATTTAGTTTCCTCTACTATTATTAACTAAAAAAATTATCTATGATTATTTGTTTCTTTGTATTTATTAACTTTAAATCAATATAATAATTAAGAGTATTAATATATTTAAATAATTTCTTAGAATTTTCTTGCTATTACAAAAAGAAATAAACTAATTCTAAATTCTTTATAACTTCATTGGCATTGACCATTGGCAGTTCAGTACTGTTATCAATTTTAATATTATTAATATGAATATCTGATAGTTTTTTATATATGTTAATAAGCTCTTTGATAAATTTATTATCATTAGATATTTCATAAATTATTTTTTCTTCCAGATTGTTCAAAAATTCATCAATTGATATGCTATTGGATAAGTTCAAATTCATAACTGCTTGTATAAGCTCTTCATACATTAGTTCATTATTACAAGAAAGCTCACTTAAATTAATATTGATACTAGTCAAAAGAATATTAGTATGCTTTCAATAGTTACTAATTATTACTAATATAATTTCATCCCAACTTTTAATAATGTAATTTATAGCCTGTGACATATTTATTTTTAATTCTTTTATATTATTTCCTTTTTGTATTTCACTCAAAATCTAGCTAATATGCAAATAGTAATAATATTTTTTGAAAGAACTAATTATTCCTATATCTATTGGTTGAATTTTGGCAGTTGTATTTGGAAGAAGAAAATATATCTTAATATTTGAAAGATCTATATCAATTATCTTATGGCATGGGTAATTATTCAAAAGTAATAATATCTATTGATCTTTATATCATTTAATCATTTTCTTATTAAATTTCTGAAGCCATTCTTGAAATATTGTCATCAACATTCAAGTCTTCTTATTATTATGATATATTACTGGTAAATTACTAATATTAATATTAGTAAAATATCATGATTTTACAAATTTATCAATTACTAATGGATTTAGTTTATAAGAATTATAAGCATTTATATATAGAGTTATTGTAAGTCTTTTCTTATCTTTTTTATATTCTGCAAGTCTGTGTGTAATTAATGTTTCATCTAATTCTAATCTATAAAAGAGATCAGTTTTATTCATATTATATATTCATTCAGAAGAATATGTCTCACAAATACTTTTCAATAATAACAAGATATTGATAATAGCATCATTATTGATTAATAATGCTTTTCTGTAAAGCTTTTGCAGATGAAGTTTATTATGATCTTTAAATTTTTGAAGCCAACCAGCAAAAAATTTTAATATTCCATCTGGAACTTCTAAGCTATCAGCTAGTTTCTTGATTTTCTCAGTTAAAAGTATGTTACTTAAAATAACTCTATCTTGATAACATAAAATAAACTCTCTTAGAGCAAGCTCAAGCTCAGAAACTAGTATGGTTTTATGTCATTTTATATTTGGTTGAGTAACTTTAACATTAAGTATCTCATTACTTTTTTTTAAGATTCTTAATATAGTTGATTCATCTACTCAAATTTTCTATTTTTTTTGATCTAATTGACATATTCTTTTCTAGTTAGTTTTTTTTTATGAGCATATAAACAAAGCTTATATTTTTGAGAATCAGATAAATTGATTCTATTTTTCAGCATTTTATTTGAATAAGAATAAGTATTTATATGAATATAAGTAGTTATAAGAAATATTTATATTATTAGAGCTAAGTAATGAATTTTAAAATGAAGTCATTTCTGTTTTTCTTATATACAGTGGCTTATAGAAGAAATGGAAAACAGGAAAAAAATTAGTGAAATACAAATATCTTGCTATTAAAGAATTATCAGAGTCAAAGATAGATACATTTTATTTATTAAAATACTGCTCATCAATCAATACAAATTTTATTTTTATCTATTATTTTTATTTTATATAATAAATTTTTTTATTTTTTTTTAGTATTCCACATAATATAATGTAATTAGAGGAAGAAATTTGCAAGTAGTTTGCTAATTAAGTCAATAGTTTTTAATTTTTTTAATATTACAAATCTGATAAATCTAGTTTATTATTTTATAGAATCATTCTCTTGTTACTATAATATTATATATTCTTTTTGATATTGAGTTAACCAACTTTGTTCAAAAATTAATATTAATGCATTTCTATATGACTTGTAGCTTTTCTTACAAGTCTTCTTTTAATGAAAGTGAGTCAGAAAGATGTCTCAAATATCTATTAACTTTATTCTATAAGTATTTGATAGAATTCAAGTTAGGAGACTATGATGGTTAGTCAAGCAAGTTAATCTTATTATCAACAAATCATTACTTCACTTTTTTGGAAATATATTTGGAATTATTATCTTATAGAAGATAAAATTTATATCCTCTAGTATCATCTTCCAGACTGTGTCTAATAAGTATTTAAAATATTAATATAGATATCAGCTGTCATTTTTCTATCAATTTTTTTGAGTTTGCCAATTCCATTAGTGATAAAGCAATCCTAAATTATAATTGAATTATTACTAACTCTTCATTATTGGTGTGATATAATGATCTTTTAAAGATTCATTAGGCTTCTTTCAATAGTACTTCCTCTTATTCAATCTAAATAGTTAGAACTTATTTTTGTCAGATCAAATTATTTGCTTCCAATCATTGGATATCTAATTTCTGTATTTTTTTGCCTAATTTAATCTTTTTCTTTGATAAGTTTTACTAAATAAAGACTTTTTTTATCTTATTCTTGCAGACAAGCCATTTTTTAAAGTATTTTCTATATGCTCTCTGCAGATAAATTAATATCCAGCTCATTTTTGAGCTCACGTTAGATCTGAATAGTAATGAAGTATTTTTCAGATTATATTAATTATACTATATTTTGCTTATAATATAATAAAAGGGTTGATGTATGGTTAATTCTTGAGTTATTATCAAAGCTTTTAGTTTTGTCTTTCTTCTTGCATATTTAATAGACTGAAGCCATATCCATCTGTTCTAATATAATGATTTCTTAAAATGAATACTCTTCTTATCAAAGAGCATAAATGTAAATACATTTTTTATGAAAAATTTGAGATATTGGAAATTAAAATTTTATTTTAACTATTGTTAGAAAAGTCATTTAGTTTTCTATCTATTATCAAAACAAAAAAAATACTTTTATACTTATCTTTATAAGCCTGAATTTCTTCTTCTAATTTGGTTGTATTATATGAAATACTAAAAAAAATTATTGTGAAAATAGAAATAATAGATAAAAATAAAATTTACATTAATTGATAAGTAGTATTTTAACAAATAAAATATATCTATTTTTGACTCTGTATAATTCTTTAATGACAAGATACTCATATCTCATCAATTTTTTTCTGTATTCTATTTCTTTTATAAGTTACTATATTTTTAACAATCATTATCCACTTAGATAAAGAATACCAAATCTTAATAAAAATTAATAAATTTTTTCTTTTAAGTATTTTTTGAGTATCTATATTAATATTGCACAAACAAATTTTAAATTTTTCACTTCTAATAAAGATGCTAATTAATAAATATATTTATTATAATTATGAAATTCTTTATGCAATTCATAATGTCAAATATCAAAAATAAATTTACAATAAAGATATTAAGCCATATATTTGTTTATTTCATGAATGATTATAAAATTCTTTATTCATTATTAATTCTTTATTACTTATTAATATTAATACTAAATAGAAGAATGATAAAGATTATTAAATAAGCAATTTTGATATACTATAATGATTTATGAATTTAATCAATGATGATGTAATATATAAGTATTACAAATTATACTCTTTATATAATCTTTTCTTTGTTTAGATATCTTGTGTAATAGTAATTATTATTTGTTATATAAAATTATATAAAAATCATAGGTATGCATATAGAGAGGGTGAATTTCATATAGCAGGAAATGAACAAAACTATGCAATACAGAATATAAAGAATGTGTATATATTACTAAGTTTCAAGCTTAGAAATAAGACTTGGCATGTACACCCTCCTACCAAAAGTATCCGACACTTTGTGATCAGTAAATAAAATTACACCCCGTAGAATACATTCAAATTAAAATATCTCACTATATATCGAACTTAATTTCAAACGCTTTTTTTCTCGAGTAGACAGAAACCACAATTTTCAAAAATCATAGAATCAAACTTTAGCTTTACATATTACATTTTATAAAAAATGCCTAAATCTCATGAACTTACCATCTTTGAATGTGGAATGATTGTTGGACTTCACAAGGGTAAACATAGTGCTACAGATATACAAAAAATACTTGGAATATCCAGAGTTACTTGCATTGATGTCATAAACAAATACAAAAATGAGGAGCTTACCGAACCTCTTTCTCGTTCAGATAGGCCATCACTTTTGACTGAATATGAAGCGTGAACTCTTATACAGATAACTAAAGATAATAGGAAAGAGTTACTTGAGGAAATTGTCGAGGAATTCAATAGCCTAGATCTTATCCAGATTAGTACTAGTACTGCTAGATATATATTTCATAACAATGAGTTTTTTAGACATATTAGAAAGAGAAAACCCTTTGTTTCTGAAAGTAATAGAGTAAAATGCTTAAAATAGTGTCATAAATATAGAGGCTAGGATAAATAATGGGATACAGTCATTTGGAGTGATGAATCCCGCTTTCTTTTATTTGAAAATGATGGTTAGCAATGGGTTTGGCATAGGCCTCATGAGAAATATGACATAGAATATCTAGTACCTACTGTAAAGAGTAATAGTAAAGGGATAATGGTATGGAGTTGTTTCGTTAAAAATCAACTTGATCCATTGGTAGTTTTAGAAAGAAAAATTACAGATCAGGTCTATAAAAAACTTTTAGAAGACTATCTAGTTCCTTTCATCAAAGATTTAGATGATGAAATAACATATGTTTTTCAAGATGATAATACTCCTGTTCATAGAGCTAACTCTGTGCTTGTCTGGAAAGAGGAAAATTTAATACCTTCTCTTCCATGGCCTGCTCAGAGCCCAGATCTCAATCCAATTGAGCATTTATGGGATCATCTTGGAAGAAAATTGTATGAACACAAATCCATGCCAAAAAATAAGAGAGAACTGGCTTTAGTTTTAGAGGATGAGTGGTCTAATATTGATGAAAGCATTTTAGAAAATTTAGTAAATAGCATGCCTAGAAGAGTTACTACTGTAATTGCCAGTGAAGAAAATCCTACTCCATATTGATGCTATAAATAAAAAGTTCATAACAAGAGGATTTCAAAAATATAAATTTTATTAAGGGTTATAAATGCAATTTTTGAGAAAGATCAATTTAAATATTTGATATAATTTTCGAATTTATGCAGATCATCAAAAGTGTCAGATACTTTTGATAGGAGGGTGTATATATAGAGGGTGTGCATATATAGAGTATGCATATATGGAGAGTTAACTGTATTTATATTAGAGATTTTTTACTCTCAAAAATAATAAATTAAATAAATTAAAAAGTATAACTTATTTATAATAGAGATTTTTTAATCTCAAAATTATATTAAAAATCAAAAATTAATATAATATTATAATTCAAATCAAAATCAACTTTGTATAATTAAAGAAATAAAATCAAGTAAAAGAAAGAATATTAGTATAATTAGAAAAAAAAATCTTTCAAAAAGATTACTATTATTATGATAATAAGCTTTTTAATTATATTTTCCAAATAATTCAATTCAAAACTATTTATTTTAAGCTAAAATAGCAAATTCTTTTATATATTTTTAAATATATAAATTATTATAATATTACTAGCTAATATTATCTAATTTATATATTATTATTAAAGTATTAATAGTTTAAATATTAATATTAAAAATATAAATATCAAAAGATATTAAAAGATATTTGAAATATAAATATTTATAAATATATGTAAATATTTGTAATTTTTAAAATATTAATATTTGTAAATATTTGTAATCTTCAAAATATCAATATTTATAAATATTTATAATCTTCAAAATATTAATATTTATAGACATTTGTGATCTTTACTCCAAATAGTATTATTTTATTAAAAATTAAAAATAATCTTTCAATATACTATTTTATTATATATATAAAAATTATATTATAAGTAATTCAAAAATATAGATCTTAAATAAAGAGAAATAAGATATAATATTTAAAAATAAAAATATAATAATAAATATAGTAATAAAAATAAATATATAATATAAAAATAGAAATATTTATAAGATAAATATAAAATTATAGAAAAATAGAATTTTGCATAATCAAGAAAAGATTATGAAATTAAAGAATTTTATATTACTATAGTAATAATACTATAAAGAATATATTAGAGTTTTTGAAAATTCATATATTTAAATATAATAAAAAATATTATATTTTAAATAAAAAAATATATAATAATTTTAATTAAATTATTTTCTTTTAGATTATATTTTAAATAAAAAAAATATATAATAATTTTAATTAAATTATTTTCTTTTAAATTAGATCTTTATTTTATTATATTTTTCAATTTATATTACTTTATTTAAAAATAAATTTCATTTTAAATATATAGATAATTATATATTAATTTAATTAAATTAATTATATATTATCTAATTATTAATTTAAATTATTCTTATTTTTAATTAATATTTTTTTTATAATTTATTTATTTTTTTATTATTATTTATATTATTATTATAATAAATCTAATAAGTAGATTTTTACTTAAATTTATCTTAATGATATTGAATTGAAAGAGACTGAATTAATTAAAGAATAAAAAAAGAATAATTAGACTATACTTTTAATACTAACAAATATTTCTAAGATTTATATCAATATCTATAAATATTATCTTTCAAAGAGGTAAAATATAAAAGAAAAGAATAATATAAATCAAAAGAATTATTATAATTAATAAGTTAAGCTACTATTAATCAATAAAACAAAAGATTTATGATAAATAATAAGTAAAGTTACTATTAATTAAAGAAAACTATATATAAAAAAAGTAATAACTCATATAACAAAAATCAAAATCAAAATAATCAATTAAAAAGTATAATAACCAATATACACAAAAATATAAATCAAAAATATGACTTATTTTAAGTAGAAATCTTTTACTGAGATATACTAATATAATTTAAAAAGAATTAACTATTAAATTTATATTTTTCAAGTCTGAATTTATTTTATTTAAGAGAGCAAATCCTTTTATATATTTTTCAAATATATAAATTATTAAAATATTACTAACTAATATAAAATATAAATATTAATATTTTATTATTTTACTAGAATATTAGTATTCAAAATATCAACATTTATTTAGATATTTATATGGATATTTATATGAATATTTATATGAATATTTTATTATTTTACAAAGAATCTATAATTATATTAACTAATTAATCTATTATATATATAAAATATTAATATTAATATAATATATTTATAATTGAAAAAGTAAATCTCAAATTTAGAATAAATATAATAAATATGATATTTAAAGGAAAATTATAGATTTAAGAAATAAATATAAATAATAATAACAAGATAATCAGATAAAAATAATTTAAATTATGTGATAAATTATAAATTAAAAGAAAAAAAAAGTTTTATATAACTAAAGAAAAATTATTATAACAAAATTAGATTAGTTATTAATAATTATATTATATTTATCTTTTATCTTGCAGATTATTGCTATATCACATACTGCACTATATGTAACTTATTGCATTATAATTATCTAATTATGCCAAGAAAAGTTATCCAATTTATTTGAGTTATTTTAGCTATAGATAATTTCTTAATAGAATTTTTCTTTTCTTTTATTCTACTAATTTAGCTAATATATGACTAAATTTATATATTTCATTTATAATTATTTATTTCTTTATTTATTCATTAATAAGTATCTTCTGGAGATACTACCATATAAGTATTTTCTATTATTAATTTATTTATCTTATTATTAATTTTATATAACATTAATTTATTATTTAAAGATACTATATCTGTTTTATAATTTTAAGTAACAAAATATTAAATAAAGAATAAGTTTTAAATATAATCTCTTGTCTGTTTTTAATTTAGTTTTTTATATGAATTCTATTTCAATTAATATCACTTATATCTTGAATCTTCTGTATGAACTTTCCTGATATAATACTATATCCTAATTTTTCTATGTGAATTATCTGGATATATTACACTATATAACTAGAAGGTTACAACTTTGGTAACAGTGGAAAAGCTTAATACTATACACATATATGCATATATATACATTTATCATTAACTTCTTTCTTCCTAATACTTTCTTAATTAGTAAATGACACTTTGCTTATTCATCATTAACACACATACTTGTACATACTCATACACATATACATATACATATATAATGTCTAATACTAGTCTTTCAAGTAAACAATTTCAATAACTTCTTACTAATCTTACTAATCTTGTCTAACAATAGCAACAACTTATCACTGTTCTTGGTAATATTAGTAATAATGATAATGATCAATAACATAATCTTATACCAAGAATTTCTTTCAAGATTCTAATATACAAAGAAGAATCACATAAGAATATTAATATCTGAATTCTATAAGTAACTGGAGTATTACATGTCTAAGAAATTACAGATAAATAAACTTGTATTCTATATGCTAAAACTGGTCTTGAAGATATTACTCTTCATTGATACTTGAATAAAGTACATATTACTAGAGAAAACTCTGTCTTTGAAAACTGGAAAATATTTCTTACTGAAGTTCATAAAGTATTCCAATCATCTAACTATTAATAATATCTTTGTTATCAACTTCACTAACTTCATTAAACTAATATTATATAGAAGTATAATACTAAATTTAGAAATATCATAGAACAAATTGAAAAAATAGAAGAACTAGATCAAGTCACATATTTTACTGATGATCTTAAATCTGCAACAAAGATGGAAGTAGCCTATCAAGCATCAGAAACTTTTGATAATGTCTGGAAACTTGTAATTTATTATGATATAGCTATATTTAATATTGATCATCCTCTCAAAAGTGATAATCACAATTGTAATTAGAAATATAAAAGAAATCCAAGCTTTTCTTCTAATAACATATGCAATAATACTAATCCCACATCTATGAAACTAGATTATGTTAAAGGATCTTATCAATATAATAGTAATAATAATAATAATAATAATTGTGATAGAAATAATAATACTTGTAATTATTATAATTGTGACAAACCAGATTATTTTGCCAAGAATTGTCATTCTAAAGGAAAAGCCAAGGTTAATAATATTGAAGAAAATAATAATATTACAACTACTATACAACATAATAATAATATTGAATTTACTTATCTTGAGAATAATTATGAGAAACTTTTGAAATTTAATGATTATATTAATAGAAAGTCTATCTGGATTTTGCTCAACAGTGGAGTATTACAAAATTTTATTAATGAAGTATATGTTAAGAATAATCATTTACAAATATACAATATAAATCCTATTACTGTAGAACTTGCTGATGGTTATAAAAAGAAAGTCAACTTATCTGTAATAATCAAAGAATTAAAGTTGAATATATATCATATCTCTAATATCAATACTTAAGTTCTTAACATTCAATACTATGATCTTATACTTGGTAAACTATAACTTTATCATACTAATCTCATCATTAACTGGCATAATAATTCCATGATATTTCACTATGACAATAAAGTAATCAAGATCAATACTAGCAAAGATAAAATATATCTAGTTGCAACTTACTTTATGTATCTTGATAATAATTTGCTAAAATTCCATCTGATGCTGAATTATTTGCAATCTGTATCACTATAAAAGAAACATATCAAGAAGTAATAACTTCTTGTGAAGCTACTTAACTAGTTAAAGAATTTGCTGATGTCTTTTCTAACTCACTTCTTAATAAGTTACTACCAAAATGTGCTATAAATCATACTATTGATTTAATACCTGACTCTAAATCATCATCTCATCCTATATATCACTTATCTTATATTGAAATAGATGAATTGAAGAAATAATTATCTGACTTACTTAGTAAA
>CAJVPS010002619.1:0-11863 GCA_910591765.1 Ambispora leptoticha | reverse complement strand
AAAACAATATTCATCCAGAAGATCAAAATAACCTCAGCCTGGTGTGAAGCCAAAGTTGGAAAGACTCCTGTAGACTTGATCATGGATACTGGAGCATTAGGATGTGTCATCAGTCATGAATTTCTCAAACGATTAGGAATGAAAATTCAACAAAAATCAAATATCTCCATATCTGATATTAATGGATATTTCAAGCAATCATTAGGAGCTATTGATAACTTCTCTATTACCATTGATAGAATCATAATTCCAGCTGAAGTGGATATTACTGAAGCTCAAACTTATAGTCTTATAGTAGGAATGGACTGGTTAAATAAGATCAATACTAAAATCGATCTAAAAAAGAATGTAATAACCTTTGATTAGAATAAAGAAGAAGGAAGAGTATCAATCAAATTCATTCATGGATAATGAAATACTAAACCTGAAGATAGTGATACTGAAATATCCTCTAGTAAAACTTCTGATAATGAGTTCAAAATTGAAGATCAAAATCTAGAAGATCGTAATTTTCTATGGTGGACATCTGATAAACCCTGGATTCAGATTTATACTTTACCCAGATGACTTAATGATGTAGACTTTGGAAAAGTTTCTTACATAACCATAAACTCGATTCCTAAAGTTAGAAATATCAAAATTTTTGAAGAAGAAATACAAGTCAAGGATATTACTCACACCTGGGAAGAATACTCGAAATTAGAAAGAAGATTTCAGCAGACTCACTATTAAAGTTTTCAATGGACTTTTGACTGGAGAGATCCTGCAGCTAAATGTTGGTGTCATTATAAATTACCAACACCTAAACATGAATGCCCTCAATGCTTTGATGATCTAGTTATTTGGATTAATGTCAAAATGAATATCCCAAATAACCTATCAACAATTTTACCCTAGAATGAAACTAAAGACTGGTGGTTAGAAGTGAAACATACCCAAGAATCAGAAAAGATACCTATCACTGAAGAAAAATTCTTTTCTAAAAGTAAAGCTTTACAAAAATTGAAACTCGAAGAAAGAATAGTTAAATGTATATATTGTAAATACTTTGTGAATAGTGAAACTATTTCTGAAGCAAGAGATAGAAATGAATCTGGAAAATAATTTTGTACTGACTGCTTTACTCAACAACAACTCAATTTATCTGCTTGTGACTATTGTGAACTTCGAGATGAAGCTAGATACTTTCTTGAAGTAACCTGGAGATATAATGATGTCAAATATTTTTGTGACTATACTAAATAATATGTGTATGCATTTAATCATGGTGGTTGACGAAAAAATAATGGCACTATCAAAAAATTGAAAAGTGATGATAACTTGTTAAATGTTTATCAATAATGTAATAAAATTAGAAAAGCAATACTTGCCAGATATATTACTGATTATGATGAAAAAGAAGAAATGCAGTATATTACCTATGATAGATCTGAAGAAGCATCAGCCCAAGAAATCTTCCTGGTCATTTATCAATAACTATCCTCTTCTCGAAGAAAACAACTTGCTCAATTGGAATATATTAATATAAAACTCTGTAATGAATGTTTAATTTCTTGTGATTCAGCTATTTGTGAAGATTGTGTACAATCTGAACAAGTTGAAGAATCACTGAAAGAAAAATATACAGAATCAGAAAAAGAAGAAAAAGCTAAAGATAGTGGTTATGATTCAATTGAAAAAATCTTAAATGAATATTATACAGCATCTGGAGATTATGAAGATGAAGAAAAAGAAGAAGAACAACTTGAAGAATAGTTAGCAAATTTAATGATCAAAATTTACAATGACGAAGATAAAGGAAAAATACCTGAATGAGCTCATGAATATAATGCAGGCTTTGATCTTAGATACCCTGAAGAAAAAGCAATCCTGATTCACTCTCATCAAACAATTATGATTAATCTTTATTTGGCAATTGAAGTTCCTATAGGAACTGTTTGTCAACTAATGTCTCAATCATCACTGACCAAGAAAGGAATAGAAGTTAAAGAAGGAACTATTGATGCTGGATATACTAGTAATATTAGAGTTCTTTTGCATAACAATTCTAATGAACCTTATGAGATCCAATCTAATGAACGAATTGCTCAAGCAATCTTTTTACAACTCGTCCCAATTAAAGGAATGATATCTGTAAATACCAGAGAAGAATTAGGTGAATCATCTTGTGGAACTCAAGGATTTGGATTAACTGAAAAGAATGAAATAAAAGCATACTTCCTAGATAAAGAAGAAATCGAAAAAGTAGTTGAACAATGAGAATTAATACTTGGACAACAAGATGCTCTACATAATCTGTTACAAGCATACAAAGATATTTTTGTATCAGATCTAAAGGAACTTGGATGAACTAATATTATTCAACATTCAATTGATACTGAAAATGAAAAGCCTGTTTGTCAAAAGGCTTACAGAGCAACTCTACCTGATCAAGAGTTTATTCATAATGAAATCTAATGAATGTTAGATGCAGATATCATTCAAAAATCCAATAGCTCCTGGGCCTCACCTATTGTAGTAGTAGCAAAAAAAAATAGCAAGAAATGATTTTGTGTTGATTACAGAAAACTAAATACTCTCACTAAGAAAGATGCTTATCCTTTACCATGAATTGATGAAATGATGGATAATCTTGGAGATGCAAAATGGTTTTCATCTATGGATCTTACATCTGGTTATTGGCAAATCGAAATGGAACCATCTAGTATTGAAAAGATAGCATTTATCTCAAGAAAAGAATTATATGAATTCAAAGTTATGCCTTTTGGACTTTGTAATGCACCAGCAACTTTTCAATGAGCTATGGATAGCATATTTGGAGACTATAACTGGAAATTCACCATAATCTATATTGATGATATAAATATATATTCAAAAACATGAGAAGAGCATCTAGAACATCTACAAAAAGTATTTCAACGAATTAGAGAAGCTGGATTAAAACTTAATTTGGAAAAATGTAACTTTACTTGAGATAACTTACCCTTTCTTGGACATATTATTACTCAAGATGAAATTTCATCTGACCTCTCAACTATTTAACAATTCAGGAGTTTCCTACATCAACAAATATCAAAAAGCTTAGATCATTCTTAGAACTAGCTGGATATTACAGAAAATTTGTTAAAGAATTCTCACAGATAGCAGCACCATTGTTTAAACTTTTAAAGAATAATATCATTTTCATTTGGATTGTAGATCAAGAAAATGCATTTCAGACTTTGAAGAAAAAACTCACCTCTGTTCCAATCTTAATTTATCCTGACTTTATCAAGAAATTCTATCTTTATACTGACGCCTCTGACTCTGGACTTGGTGTAGTATTATCTCAAAAAGATGATGAAGAAAGAGAATGAGTAGTAGTTTATGCAAGTGTCTCACTCAAACCAATAGAAAAGAATTATAGTGTTACTGAAAAAGAAGCTCTGGCTGTAGTCTGGGCTATTAAATAATTTTGACATTACCTTCTTGGACCTCTTTTTGAAATTGTTACTAATTATAATACACTTCAATAGTTATTTACTAAACAAGTTAATTCTGGATCTCGAATTTCAAGATGGATAATGACCATGATGGAATATAACTTTATTGTCACCTATAGAGCTGGAAAGACTAATCAAAATATGGATACACTCTCAAGAATATATTCGCAGGAGTAAAACATCAAACACACTTAATTAATTAACTAATTAGAATAATTTTTACTGGATGACTAATTAAATAACTTACCCAAATCTGATTGATTCAACATAATAGATTTAATAATATATTATGACTTAATAAGATATCTAGAAAATGAAAGTTATCCTGTAAGATATACTAAAGAATAACAAAAGAAAATTTGTCAATAATCAAAACACTTTTTAATTATTAATGGAGTACTTTATAAAAAGAATAGAAGAAGAGAACCTACCACATTACTTTGAGTACTGAAGGAAAATAAAATTGAAGCAATAATGACTAGTATACACTCAGATTTACTTGCTGGATACTTTGGATTTGATGGAACTTATCAATGAATAGCTATTAGGTATTGATAAAATGGAATGAGAATAGATATAAGGAATTTTGTTAGATCTTGTAAAACTTGTCAAAGAACTGGTAGACGAATAACAAAACAATCTCTACATTTTATTAAAGTTGGATAATCTTTTGATAGAATTGTAATCGACCTTGTTGGCTCTTGCAAAGTAATCAAGAAAAGAAATTAATATATTACTGTAGCAATAGATTCACTCACAAAATAGCCTGAAGCAAAAGTAATTCCAAATAAAGAAGCTAGTACAATCGCCAAATTTATTTTTGAAGAAATAATTTGTAGACATGGATATTCTAAAGAATTACAGTCTGATCAAGAAACTGAATTCACAGCTCAAGTAATTGAAGAACTTACCTCTTGATTTGGAATTAAGCACAAGTTTTCATCACTATATCACTCACAGACTAATGGAATAGTAGAATGATTTAACAGAACTTTATGTGAAATACTACAAAAATATTATATTGCATTAGATAAACAATAGGATATGTACATACCATCAGCATTATTTGCATACAGAACACTTTGAAATAATACTACTAAGTATGAACCTTTCTTCTTGACCTATGGAAGAGATACCCAATTACCAATCAATTTGAAATATCCATCACCAATAGCAGAAAATGAAAATGAAGAAGATGAAGTATTAGATCAAATATTCTCTTTAATCCATCATCTACCAAATGATATCAATACAGTATAAAATCGAATCAAAAAACAGCAATAACAAATGAAAGAAAGACATGATTTAAAATTACAAAGAATCATACAATTCAAAATTGATGATAAAGTTTTAGTGTACAATATGAAATAACATGTTATTCATGGAAATAAATTTCAGTCACAATGAAGTACAGAATGATTTTACATTTATGAAACTCTTGGCAATAGAGCTTACAAATTGCAAAACCAACATGACTAACTATTATGCAAAACTTTTAATGGTACTCAACTGAAGTCTTATCACAGCAAAGAAGAATACTTTGAGTCAAGAATAATTATTGAACACATGGAAACACCAACAATAGAAGAAGAAAATGAAGAATAGATTTTTAGTCTCATGATATTTATTTATTTACTCCTTAATTTACACAAATCTTATTTAATAGTATATGCATGTGTATATGCTAATCACTTATTAGAAATTTCATTTTATAAATATAGGACTTTGCTTTGATATTTTCTTTAGATTTTTGTCGCTTTCAATTATTTTAACACCCTTATTATATAGCTTGATTTCTTGTTAGTATTTAACTCTTTAAAGATGAATATACTTTTTAGTAATTTTGATTTTATTCAGAATATTTTGAACCTTCATCAGCAATTAAAAGAAAATGAATTTAATGGAACTTTACAAATTCAAAAAGATTAATTAATACTTGAAGACAGTAGTCAGAAAGTTATTTATGATCTTGTTACTGGAAAAAAACTTAATATCAGTATGACCTCAGAAATATCTTAACAACTGGAACCTATTGTAGAAGAAGTCTCAATTTCAATAAGCAATTTACAGAATACCCTTAGAGTAAAATGATTCGTGGATATAATCAATATAGAAATTTCAAGAATAGCAATTATAGTAAATGTTACTTATCAATTTTGATCTGACCAAAGCTGGAAGACAAGAGTTCAGACAATATTTAATGATCTTTTTGAAAATTGTAATAATCAATCTGATGAATTGTAATTCATTAGATATTATTATTTTGGACAATTACTCAAAGAAATGCCTAGATAATACTCCTGAAAATTAATGGAACTACAAAGAGAAATGGCACAGTCAAAAGGAGTTACTTCAATCAGAAGATACTTCCTTCTTGGAAAATAAATTTACCAGCTATTAGAAAAATGTGGACTTGAAAAAGCATATAACTTTCAATGAATTACTTATAATGATCTGGTATATATAAGAAATGAAGAAATCAAAAAAATTTTGAAAAGAATCTAATAGTCTCACTAGAGCTTAATCTTACTTAGAGGGACCAAATGTTACCATAGTAACATAAATTTCTTTAATTTCATAATTTTTCAAACTTAGAAAATACGACCAATCAATTGATCTTTAGATAATATATGATTTCGAATAATATAATTGGTATATCAGTTATGGATTCAGTCACAATTCAATAATATTTTTACAATGTTCTTGTAATGTTTTTGTAATATTTTATGATCATTAATAAATAATTAGCTCCAAAATCAATAACAGTTTACAAATAGTTCAACAATAGTTCAGAAATGCTTTAGAAATGATTCATGAACAGATTTTATTTATTTTTATCTTTTATCTTTTCTTTTTGGAATATATATCTTATCTTTTCATTTTATTTCATCATTTGTATTATTATTTAGCTTAACACATGTATTTTATCTCTTATTTTTACTTGTTCATTTATTGATTCTTTGCTCTAAAGATTATAATTGTAACCTAGAGTAGTAAATGAGTTTGGACAGAAACTTGTAAAACCTCAAAGATGTATAAATATCTCTGCTCTGAGACCTGAAATAAACATACTTAAATAGCAATAATTCAATTGTCTTTTGAAAATACTTGAGTTATACTTATCTTATAATTTCTCTTGTAAATTAACCTTGATATCTTGCTTTCAATTACCTTTTCTATCATAATAAATTATATTTTAATTGAAAAGGTTCTTGATAGCTTTTCTATATGCAAAAGCTTGGATTTGGCATTTGTTATCTCTATTAGAAAAGATTTGGTAAGCTTCTCTACGTGCAAAAGCTTTGTTTGACATTTGTTATCTTTATTTTGATTTGACATTGGTTACCTTAGTTTTGTTTTAGTATTTGTTATTAGTCTTAAGCATTGGTTACTTAGTTTTTGGTATCATCCTTAGTTTAGCATTCGTGATCACAACTTCATTTTATTTTGTTTTTATCTTGTGTTGATACAATACTCATAAGTATTGGTACTAGAAAACCTTTAGAATAATTATAATTCTCTTTACCTTTATAAATAATTCAGTCTTCGCTCTCAAAACTTATTATAAACTATATTCATGGTAAAACCTACCTTCTAGAGTATAGTTTGTAATATTATTTATAGCTGATATATCAAAAAAAGGTATATTAACAAGTAAATACCTAATACAACTTTGGTTCTAAAAGTACTCAACTTGTACTATAACTAAAATAGCTGATATTATCCATAATTTACATGGAGAAATTACCACATTTAACTAACAAAGAACACATTATACATAAAGATCAAGGTTTAGCGCTTTAGTAAACACACTAGTTAAAACTTCTACATCAGTTCTCTCATCATCTGCTTCAGCCTCAACTCCCAACACATTCTTCACTAATCTTCTGCATAGAAGAAGAGTACCAGTTCAGACTAGGAATACAGAAGAAGAATTCTCAGAGAAAGAAGAAGTTCAACAACCCATTATTCTAGATTCACCTCTACTACAACCCCAAAGAAATCAAGAAGAAGAAATGGCAGACCAAGCTGTACAAGCTCTAGCCCAAATGCTCATGCCACTTATTCAGGCAATGCAAAATCAACAAAATAGGCAAGTTGAATTGTCAATAGTACTATTTTCCTTTTTCAGTGATGAGACACATAAAGATCCTATAAATTGGATTGAAGAGTTTACTTGAGCAGCTAATGCAAACAACATAACAAATCCAAGAAATATAGAAATAGTACCTGCTTACTTGAGAGGAATTACATCAACTTGGTATCAACAAAGAAAAACTATAAATACTAACTGACCTACTAGTTGAAATGATAATAATGATAATAATTCATTTTATCAAACCTTTGTCACACAATTCAGAACTAATGCTCAGATTTTAGCATGACAACAACAGTTAAGATTGAGAATGCAAGGAATAAATGAATATATAACTTCATATGCTGAGAATATTTGCACGCTACTCAAAAAGATTGATCCAACAAATACTTATCCTGCCACCTACTATATTGAATAATTTGTAAAAGGCTTAAAGTCAGAAATTGCTTTTCACATAAATAAATCAAATCCAAATACCCTAGATGTAGCAATCACAGAGACAATCAGTACTGAATCAAGTTATAGGCAAACATATCAGAACCCTCTTAATTCTATTTTACTCATACCACAAAATCTTGACATTCTCTTTTCTATTCAAAGTCCAGCAAATGATATGAGCAAAGCTATAGCTGATCTTACTGAACAAGTAAAGAAGTTATCTACTCAGAGTAATCAAAATTCCAGCAGTTGTCCTAATCAAGACAAAACTTGTTATAACTGTGGTAAAAGTAATCATATAGCCTGAGATTGCAGATTACTAAAGAAAAATACAAACAGTAACAATAATAATAATACCTCAAATATTAAATGCTTCAAATGCAATAAAATGAGACATTATGCCAACAGCTATACAGAAAGAAACATGAATATTAGACAGCCAGCCCATCTTGAAACCAATACCACCACCACAGTACCAGATAATAACCTATTATTATAATAACTATAACAACTTCTAGGTGGATAGTCTATAATAACTACAACCCCTAACACTATCATCACTAATAATAATAATATCTTGCGTTTAAACTAAAATTCATACCTGAAGAAGGTCAAAGTACGAGCCAATCTCAAAAATCTTTAACAATATTCTTACAATAATTATTAACCGAAACTATAGAAAAAATAAAAATCTAGAAAAAAAGAACGGAAAAGTAGTAGATGCAATTTACTATGAAGGAAAGGTAGAAAACCAGCCTATCAGAATAATAATCGATAGTTAATCAGTCAGCAATATTGTGTCAGCCAGATTTTTAAACCAAGTAGAAAGGAAGATTGATAAGCCATCCAACATCAGTCTTATAGATATAAATGGCAAGTCTGAATGACCACTAGGAGAAATAGAAGAGTTAAAAATACAAATTGGAGATCTAAGCCAACAAATTAATACCCTAGTTATGGAAAAAGCTGAGTATAATCTATTACTTGGCAATCAATGGGTTAAACAATCTAAAGCTATTTTAAACTGGAATGAAGAACTTTTGAGTTTTGAAGTTGAAGGAGAATTTATAATCATTCCAGTCATCTATACTTAACAAAGATTAACAATAAAATTGATCAGTCTCGAGAGAGAACTCGAGGGTCCTGCTCTCAAAGATGATAATGAAGAGTATGAATTTGAAGAAGAGAAGTTAGTTGACCAACCTTTATATATAATACATGAAGAGCAAAGTGAGCAGCTTGTGTTGAAGATAGAAGTCCAAGAGGATTTCATAAAAATCAATGATGAAGTCATTGAACAAGAAAAAAAAGAATGAATCCATTGAGAAAGGTTAGAAGATTATTATACCTGCATTCATGGTGAAAAAGAAAAATAATTATAATCAATGTAAAAAGAAACAAGACATATTTAGACAGTTAGAGATACTACCTCAACTGTTATTAAATGTCACCCCAACAATGATAAAAACTGACTTGAATCCAGACCAGCAACAACAGCTTATTTAAGTTATGAATGATTATAAGGAGTTATTTGATACAACATAATCAGGTCAAACTAATATTCTTCAGCATGAGATATATTTAGAAGAAGAATGACCTATTACTCTTTGGTCTTATCATCACAAGTCACTAATAGAAAATATATTTCTAAAAGAGGAAATTCAAAAAATGCTAGATAATGGAATAATATCGTCATCTAATAGTTCTTGATCAGCTCCAGTAGTAATAGTTAGAAAGAAAAATGAAAAATTTTAACTATATGTAGATTACAGAAAGCTTAATGAAGTTACTAAGAAAGACCGATATCCCTTGCCACGAATTGATAAACTTCTAGACTTCTTCAAGAATGCTAAATACTTCACTACTATGGATCTTGTTAGTGAATTTTGGCAAGTTGAAATGCACCTAAGAGATCGAGAGAAAACAGCATTCATCACTAATGAAGGACTCTTTCACTTCAATGTCATGCTCTTTGGACTTACTAATGCCCCGGCCACATTCCAAAGACTAATAAATAAAATCTTTAAAGAATATATTGGGAAATTCATAGTTGTCTATCTTGATGATGTTACCATATACTCAGAAACTTGAGAAGAACATGTAGAGTATGTACAAAAAGCTTTAGAAAAACTTCATCAAGCAAATCTTAAACTTCAACCAGACAAATACGCTTTTGGCAAAAATCAGTTACCTTTTCTAGGATATATCATAGGAAAAGATGGAATCCGTCCTGATCTAGCAAAGATAGAAAAAGTATAGAAATTCTCAGTACCTACTAATATCATGTCATTAAGAGGATTCGTTGAACTAGCCTCATATTATAAAAGATTCATAAAAGATTTTGCTAAAATAGTAGCTTCCTTGCATAAACTATTCAGAAAGAATGAAGAGTTTAAATAGATGGATAAATAACAGAAAGCTTTTAAATTGCTTAAGAAACATTTGACCTCGCCACTAATTATTGCTTATCCAGATTTCACAAAGTCATTTACTCTTTTCACAGATACCTCAGGATTAGGATTAGATATAGTACTAGCACAATATGACAGTGAAAAAAAGAAATATGTTATAGTATATGCTAGCAGAAGAGTTAGCAAAGAAGAAAGTAAATACAGCATAACAGAATTAAAATATCTTGGAGTAATTTGGACAGTAAAATTATTCAGATCATACTTATTATCAGACATTCCCTTTACATTGATCACTAATTATTCAGTACTTAAATGGTTAATTAATAAGTCTAATCCTCCTGGAAGACTAGCATACTGGATAATGGTCTTATGAGAATATAACTTCAAGATTGAATATAAGCCTGATAGAATCTATTCGAATATTGACCCACTTTCTAGAATACCATATACATCTGTAAAAGAAAAAGATAAAATATGAATTTGAACAACTATACAGAATTATATAACTACCTTAACACGCTAATAATACCAGATAAATTCTCAAAGAAAAAATAGAAATAGCTACTGACAGAATTGAAGAAATATTTCATCCAGAATAATAAACTTTATAAAAGAAATAGACAGAATATTGACTATCTGTTATTAGTTATTAAATCAACGGAAGTAAAATTAGTTCTATATAATAATCATTCAGATATTACTTCAGGATATTTTGGAATTGAAATAACTTATAACTGGATAATGAGAAGTTATTATTAGCCACAGATGTATAGAGATATAGATGCATATATCAAAGTCTGTGATATATGTCAATGAAAAGAAAGACTATGCAAAAATAACAAAATGACACCTATTCAAGTTAATATATCTTTTGAAAAGATTAGAATTGATTTGATAGGACCTCTTCCAATAACTAGCAATGGAAATTATTATATCATAGTTGCTATAGATTATCTAACCAAATGGGCAGAAGCAAAACCAATTACTGATGCTTCCGCAAGTATAATCATCTCCTTTCTTTATGAAGATATAGTGATGAGACATGGATTTCCAAAAGAAATATTCAGTGATAGAGGGACTACATTCATCAATGAAATAATTAAAGAATTATTAGACAAATACCAAATCAAACACAAACTTTCTGCACTCTATCATTCTCAAACTAATGGATTAGTTGAGAGATTAAACCGAATCTTGTGTACTTTACTATTAAAGTATGTCTAACTTTACAAGAAAGATTGAGACCATTATCTATCTTCAGTTCTATTTACCTACAGAATAATGAAGCAAAGTATGATTTCATTTGAACCCTTTCAACTAGTATATGATTAACAAGCAATCACACCATTAGATATTGAGTTAAAAGACTTTGATAATCTCACTTTTGAAGAAGCTCTTGTCAAAAGAACATGTGAATTAATTGATAAACTGGAAAC
>CAJVPS010002618.1:0-11864 GCA_910591765.1 Ambispora leptoticha | reverse complement strand
ATAAAGAAAGAATAAATAAAATTATAAAGAAAATAATTAATTAAAAATATTAATATTCTAAATTAATAATTATGATACATATGGTATTTATTTGAGTAATAATGTGCTAAATCTAGATGTATTTAATACATAATAATCATCTATGTATCCAGAGTGAAAATAATCTTCTTAAAAATATAATACAAAGCTAATCTATTATACTGATAGCACAAAATAAAGATCTAAACTAAAAGAAATCTAAAGAAAGATAACCCAATCAAAATTGTTACAATTGAATTTCAAATTAGCATTTCTAATTTGGCAAAATACTTTGTTAAGATGATCTAAGTATTCTTCAAAATCTTTTGAGAATATATTTAGGTTGTCAATATACATATTAGCAAAATTCTAATTATATTCTCCAAGTACTATATCTATAGCATGTTGAAAAGTGGCTGGGGTATTGCATAATCCAAAAGACATGACATTAAATTCAAATAGTCCTTCTCTGGAAATGAAAGTGATTTTGGGTTTATCTTCTTCTTTCATTTTGATTTGCTAGTATTCAAAGGTTAAATTCATAGATAAAAACTAGTGAGTATTTTTAAGAGAGTCTATTATTTCATCAATTCTTGATAATAGATATACATCTTTTCAAGTAATAGCATTTATTTTTCAATAATCAATACAAAATATTTTCTTTCTATTCTTTTTAGAAACTACAATAATAAGTAAAGTCCAAGGATTAGTTGATGATTGGATAATATTGGCTTTTAACATTCTTTGAATTTCTTTTAATATGAATGATTGATCAGAAAGAGTAGTTCTATAAGATTATTGTTTGATAGGTGATTCATTTCTAGTATATATCTCATATTGAATTATATTACTTCTATCAAGTTTATGTAATTCAGTTGTAAATATATCAGCATTATCTTCTAATAGTTGAGTTAAAAGTTATTCTTGTTCAGCAGTTAATTTTCATTGTTCAATAACTTTTTCTTCTTGTTCCAAGAAATAAGTATAAGCTTCTTGATAGTCAGTGGATTCAAATCTAGCTGTTCCTCAACTAAATTATCCAAGTTCTTCTCTAGTAAAAACTGATTTGAGTTAATCAATAGGTGCAAGTTGAAGAAATATGAGTTGAGTGATTTTCTGATCTGGTTCAATAATATAATCTTTTTTTGAATCATTTTGAATGATGATACTGATATTTTCAGTATATCCTGAGTTAATAGTTCTATCTTTAACATTAATTTCTTGTTTTGTAAGAGATGAGCAAGACATTACTTGACATACAACTCCTACAGGAATTTCTATAGTAATATATATATCTACTAATATGACTTGATGTGAGAGAATTCTAATTACTTCTTTTCCAGTATAATAAATATCATATTTAGCATCAGTAGGATATGCTTTTTCTGGCAATTTTTCTTTGTCTTGATCATTATAAATTTTGACTACATAGTAACTATTATTTTGTTCCACAGGGGTATCCTTTAAATAATTATTAAATTATTGTGAAAGTTCATTAAGAGCTTGATAAATAATATTGAATTTTTCATGGATTTCATTCAATTCGAGTTGAGAAGACTGAGTTAAGATAGAAGTAAAACTGATTTCTTCAATTAATTTATTAGTTACTGTTACTTCTAGAATTGGTTCCAAAGTCATAGGGTATTTTTCTTTATCTACTTTAACTAGGTGTTCAGATTGTACACAATCATCATATTTATCATTATCACAAGAAATCAAATATTCTTGACAGAGTTTCATATTGATATAATCCAAGCAAGCAAGCTGTTGTCTTTGATTAGGACTGAGTTATTGATAGATGTATTAGAATATTTCAGCAACAGAGGCTTCTACAGAATCTTCATACATAAAGTGAGATAAAATTGCTTTGCCAATTTCATCACATTCATCATAAACTTTTAATAGTATTCCTCATCTCTAAGCTTATTGATTGTCTTAGTATTCTTTTTCCATTCTCAATGATTAAACCAATAAATGCATTGATATTTATAGGTGCAAAAGTATTATTTTTGATAACTTCCAGTAACAAATATTTCTCTAGATTCATTATATTCATCACATTACAAACAGACAGATAAATTCAATTATTTTTCTTTGATATAATTATTACAGGTGATTGCTTTTTCTCCATTCATTTTGAAATATATTCCAGTATAATATTTATCTATATATCTTTTGTATTCATGACATCTTTCAATTTGTGAATTGGAATAAATTTGTTGTGAGGTAGCTTAATATGAATCAAAGCTTTTCTTGACTTTTTTGTTAATGAAAAGTTCTTGTTTAACTTTATCAGCCCAATCTTTATTAGTTTTGAATTCAGCACGCAAAGATTTATGAATTTTAATTATTATTCAAGTAGCAAGTTTATCATAGCATTGACAACATTAATAATCAGGCATAAAGAGATTTCAACAGTATCAGTATTGGCTATTTGGTCCTTGCCAGTCAAATGACCATTGGTTATTCCAATTACAGGGTTGAGTAAACTTCTTGTCAAGTTGTTTAAAATCTTTCCAGATATATTTCTTCCATTTGATTTTGATTTCTTTCTGATAAGCTTGTACTTTATAAGTCCTTTTAATACTTCAGATAATTGGTGAAGATATATCTTCAAAGTCAATATCTCTTAGATTTTATTTTAAAGTTTTAATAGAGGTCCAGACTTCTTTTATAATGATTTTAATACTATCATTATCTTGAAATTCTTGTTGTCTAGGAGTTACAGTATTCTAATCATCATGTTACCATATAAGAAAAGTCTTCTTTTTCAAGTATTGTTTTTCAAACTCACTTTCAGAATCTTCTTCTGATTCATCTTTTTTAGAGATAATATCATCAAATATTGGTTCTTCTTTATTATCATAAATAAATTTAATAGGTATTTTTTCTTTCTAATTATTATATTCAAAAGTTATAAGTCTTTTCTGATATCAATATTAACTTTGATTTTATTCAAAAAGTCTATTCCAATAATTACTAAGTATATTTTTGCTTCAGTAATATCTACTTTAGTAGGAATTACAATTCTATTAAAGTTCAAAAGTAGATTATCAATAGCTCTAAGAGATTGTTTAAATATACCATTTATATCTGATATTGAAATATTTGAATTGCATTATATTTTTAATTCTATATCTTTAATAAAGTTATGTGTAGTAACATATTCAAAGCTACTGGTATTAATGATTAAATCAATAATATTCTTTCTAACTTTTGCTTCACATCAAACAAATATAGTTTTGAGTTTTTGTCCAAGCAATACTCTTCTTTTTCTTTTTAGCTTGAGTATTGTAGCTCAGCATATTCCTTTTGATAGTTGAGTTCTTTGTGAAGATGAGATCTGAATAAGTTAAATAACAATTATATTTGCTTTTTGTTAAGTCAAATCTTCTAGAATATCATATAGTTCAGTCATGGTAGCAAGTATGGGTAAAGCAATTTTACTCTTCTTTTTGTAAATAATCTTTTTAACAAGTTCTTCTTCAAGAATTTTTGATAATCTAGTATTATTTATATCCTAATCAAGAATAACTTCAGGAATATCTTTTTATTCTTCTTCTTCATTATCAATTAATTTCTTATTTTCATTAACTATTTCTTTACAGAGTTAATCTACAGATCTGATTTCATAAGGAGTAGTTCTGGAATTTCTGGATTTTCTTTTAGCAGCCAAGTATTTATGTGTACCAAGTAATGAATTTACATTGTTAGATTTGGCAGTTAATATTTGAATACTATCAGTAAGAGCTTGTATTTGAGCTAATAATGCATTTTGATTATTATTTATATTTTAGTTGTTGCCAGTATTTGTCTAATTTGATAACATATTATTTTGTTACTGATTATTTCTATTAGTTCTCTGATGATTATTTCTAAAGTTATTCTGATTATTCCAGTATGATTATAACTAAGAACAATTAAGATGGATATGATCTGGCTTATTATAATTATAACAGGTTGAGACTGGTTTAGAATTTTAATTATTAGATCTATAATCTAAATTATTTCTGTTATAACTTGATCCTTTACTGGTTTCAATACTCTTTATTTACTAGTTGAGACTCTGAAGTACTATTAATATAGTATTCAATGTTGAATTATTCTGGGTCTGAGATTGATAATATTCTCAGATTAACATATCTGCATCTGCTTTTTCTAGATTTTTGGTAACTTGTACCATATTTAGGAAAGTTTCATCAGCTGAGATCTGAACCCATTTTTTGATCTCTAATTTCAATTCTCTTCTGTATATTTAAATTTTATATTCTTTTGGATATTCATTTTCAGGATCTACTTTATGAAGTAGATTGATAAATTTATCTATATATTCTTCTATAATACCAGTCTATTGCAAGATTTCAATTTCATCTTGCCATCGATCAATTCTTTCTTGAGTATGGAATTGAGTAGCAAATTGATAACTAAAACTGTGTGATAAATCTTGATCATCATTTCAGGCTGTTAGTCAGATGACATCATCTCTTCCTCTTTCATTATATCATAAGATAGCAGCATCTTCTAGATATTCTCTAACTAATTGTACTTTTCTGGTATTGGTGATTCCATTAGCTTAGATGACAATATTAAAGTCTTTTCATTTATAAACTTAATTTCTAGATACTGACAAATCAAAATGAAAGAAAAAAATAAATTAAAAACTATTTTTATCTTCAGAGAAGAACTTTTTGAATTTAATATTATGTCTTTTGAATTATATAATACTTTAACAATCTTTTAATGAGCTATAAATACTATATTAGAAGAATATCATTGAAATTTTGTCAGTATGTATATTAATAATCTGAATATATTCTTTAAAGAGTTTAAAGAATACTTAAATCATCTCAAGAAAGTATTTTACGGAATTTGAAATACTAATTTAAAGCTCAATCCAGAAAAATATAATTTTTGCAGAAGAAAATTACTATTTCTTGGATATGTAATAACTGAGAAAGGAATTTCTTCTAACTTATTAACTATTCAGAAGATAAAAGATTTTTCTTAATCAAGAACTATCAAAGAATTTTAATCATTTCTTGGATTAGCTAGATATTACAGAAAATTTATAAAAGAATTTTATCAAATTACTATATCTTTATTCAAATTACTTTGAATAAAGAATTATTTATTTAGATTATAAAACAAGAAGCCTTTTAACAAATTAAATAATATCTTATAACTGTTTTTATTTTGATTTATTTTGATTTCACAAAAAAATTCTATCTTTATATTAATATTTCAGATTCAAAACTTGAAGTTGTCCTATCTCAGAAAGATAAAGATGAAAGAGAACAAGTAGTTACTTATATAAGTATTATCTTAAAATCAAATAAATAAAAATATAAAGTAACTAAGAAAGAAATATTAATAATACTATTAGATAATTTTATTATTACTTACTTGGAATAGTTTTTAAAATAATTACCAATTATAATGCTTTGAGATAGTTATTTAAAAATTAATCAAGTCATTCTGCTAGAGTAAACTACTAAATCATATCTCTTATAAAATATATCTTTATTATTACTTATCAACCTGAAAGAAAGAATCAAAATGCTAATAACTTATAGAAGAACTATCAAATAATCTTTACATCTTATCAAAATTAGATAATCTTTTGACAGAATAGTTATTAATTTAATTAGATCTAGTAAAATAATAATATCTGAAATTGATATATTATTATAATAATAGATTATCTTACAAAATAATCTGAAATTAAAGTAATTCTAAATAAGAAAGCTATTATAATTACAAAATTTATCTTTAAAGAAATAATCTATAGATATGAATATTCCAAAGAAATTCAATTAGATAATAAATTAGAATTTGTTAATGAAATATTTAAAGAATTATTAATAAAATTTAGAATTAAACATAAATTTTCTTCATCTTATCACCCACAAATAAATAGAATAATAAAATAATTTAATAGAATATTATGTATAATCTTATAAAAATTAATAATAATATATGAACAAGAATAGGATATCTTCATTCCTACTACTCTTTTTACTTATCAAATCAATTGAAATTCAATAATAAAGCATAAATTATTTTTCTTAACTTATGAATGAAATGTCAAATTACCAATTGAATTGAAAATTCCTGTTCATCTAAAAGAGAACTTTACAGAAGAAGAAAAATTAATATAATGAATATATTATATAGTAGATCAGTTATCTTAACAAATATTAGAAGCAACACAAAATATAGAAGAATTATAACTATGATATTCTCAAATATTTAATATCAAAATTCAAAATAAAACAGTATTTAAAATTGGAAACAAAGTATTAATATTTGATATGAAATAATACTTAGTAATTAGAGATAAATTTCAATTTACCTAGAGTAAAGAATGATATTATATTCATGATTATGCTGGATATAACTCTTATAAAGTTTGTGATCAGTAAGAAAATATTCACAAATATTCTATTAATGAAAGACAACTCAAATATTATCATGATCACCAAGATTACTTTGAATTACAAATTATTATTAAGTAATTCATATAGATTACTTCTTTAATTTTTATTATTCCTATATTTGAAATTATCTTCTATCTTATTTTTATCTATTTTTATAATTATTCTTATCCTAATATTTTTAATAACTCATTATTTATAGTAGATTTTTAGTTCAAATTTTATATAAATATTCTCTCTATTTCTCTTTTCTTTTTCTTTATACTCTCATATTTTTACTTTTATCTATTACTTTTTACATTTATTATTATATACCTTTTCAAATTCTTTTATACTTTTTATTTTTATTATTCTTATTATGTTTCAACTATCTACTTGGATTATCTCTTTAATAATTAAATCTCTTGAAAAAATCTATCAGCAAATACTTATTTATCAACTCTTTGGAATAATTACTTTTTTGACTTATAAATTATTCACCTATAATAATACAGAACAAGAAACTAATATTATACTCTTGAATTTACTTATATAATCTAGATTTATCAAAAATATTGAAATTGATAATACTTTTCTCTTGAATACTTAGATAACTATTAAATTACTTGAAGTATCTATTAAACCAGCTAATATAACTACTGACTTGAACTTTGACTAATTAAATACTTTTATTATTATCTCATCTAATGATAAATTTAAAGTTAATATTAAACAAGAGAATATTGAAAAAGAATTAGAATTTATAAGTTCTGATAGTTCAATTACTTTTGAAGAATAACCTAAAGCATCCATATCTATATTAGAAGATATTAAATCTACTTTGAAAAAAGACTGGTCAATTTAACTTAAAAAAGCTATATTATTAATTTATAATAATCTCTTGAATAATAATAGTTAAATAATATTACAATATTATAAACTTAAATATATACTTTCAGTTCAATCTCAAAAGTATTCAAGAAATATATCAGAAATTAAAAAGAATATTAAAGATACTCTTTGAAAATATATATATAATAGATAATATAATATTACTTATAAAGTCTTTTTTATATATAACTCTAAAGAAGAAGTCTTTAATAATTAATTTAAGTTTATACCAACCAAGTTGCATCACTTAAACAAAAAAGAATTATTGAAAATTATTAATTAATTTTTGCAGGAGCAAAAATTTTCTGAAAGAGGATTATATATTAATATAGTAATATAAAATTTCTTAATTCTCTAATCTTTTCTTAGTTATGCAAAATTATATTTTCTTATAATTTTCATTTATTTTATAAATATTCCTATTTTTATATTATATATTACTATATTTATTATTATATTTCTATACTATATTTTATTTTATATTTGAGATCTATATTTTTGTAATATGATATTCATATATATAATAGAATAGTATAGTGAAAGATCAATTTTAATTTTGATAAAACAGTTATACTTGAATAATAATCACAAATGTCTTTTCTTATTCTTTAATATCTTTTGATATTCTTTCATATTCTTTTATATTTTTTTACATCTTTTAATATCTTTTCATATCTTTTCATATTTTTTCACATCTTTTAATATTCTTTTATATACTCTGGTATTCTTTAATATTCTTTGATATTTTTCAATATATTTTGATGTAATATATTTTAAATTATTTATATTATAGTATTTTAATTATATAATGTATTTAGTTAGTATTAGTTAATAATGCTATAATAATTTATATATCTGGAAATTATATAAAAAGATTTGCTATTTCAGCTTGAAATAAACAAAATTATTTGAAAAATATAATTTAAAAGCTTATTATTATAATAATAGTAATCTTTTTAAAAGATTTCTTTTTAAATTATACTCTTTCTTTTACTCAGTTTTATTTCTTTGATTATACAAAGTTGATTTTGAATTTTTGAATTATAACATTATATTAATTTTTGATTTTTGATATTATTTTGAGAATAAAAGATTTCTACTATAAATAAGTTATATTTTTTGTTTTATTATTTTTGAAAGAAAAATATTTCTACTATAAATAAGCTATATCTTTTATTTTTATTTAGTTATTTAGTTTATATATTTTAGTTTTATCTTTTTTTAATTATAATCTTCTTGATTAATAATAGTTTTACTATTTAATTATTTTAAATCTTGAATTATATTGATTACTATCATAAATCGTCTTGTAAGATATCCCCCCAGTAGTAGATCCCTCTTGATTTAGATCTGGTATATTACCAGAATATTAAGTGTGTGGTTAGTATAAGACCCAGGTATAAGATAAAAATAGTCATTGAATAAATAATTTGTATTAGACCTGAGTACAAAATAAAGTTTTATTAGAATAAAATTTGAAAATTTTATAAATTAGTCCCATTGATTAATAAAACTATTCATTTCTTGAGACATATAATAATCCTCAAATTCCTCTAATTCTTCTATTTCTATATAGGGTTCTACTTCTATAACCATTTCCTCTTTTTGGGTACTTGATCCTTCTCCAAAATTATCACCCTCACCCTCATCATAATTATCACCATCTTCATCATCACCATCATTATCATCTTCATCATTACTATCTTCATCATTATCACTTTTATCATTACTATTATCGCTACCTTCATCATTATCATAAATATAATTACTTATCTGCAATTTTGTCATCTCAACTCTATCATAGTCAAAAATTAGGTTTTCTTCTGACATATCCATAGCAACAGATATGCCACAACATTTAAAAGAATGCTGAATAAGTTATGGATCAATTGTCTTCTATGTCACTTTGACCCATTTTGCAATAATATTATATATGGGATGCTGGATATAGCTAGTAGATGTCAGAATCTTTACTTCTTCTGCCATCTAATCATTATAAATCACTCTGATCTGAATTAAATAAAAAATAATTAGTTATCATAGCAATGGCAGATAGTGGATAAGAAAGATTTGTAATTATGAGGGTGTGAAGGACAAGAAAAATAATCATGAGGGTGTGAAAAGCAGACAAAAAAAAGAAAAAATAAAGATTTGTGATTGTTAAATATAATTGATACAAAAAATAAGATACTAACTTTTGCTTTAAAGGACTTATTGATTGATACATCAAGCAGCTGAACTTTTGAGGTTAATCCATCAGGAATAATGGCCAAGTCTGTGTTTTTTTCAATAAATCGGCTTTTAACAACTGGAACAAGATGTCCTCTGAAAGAATTCATTACTAATAAAGATCATGGATTTCTTGAAATAGTACATCTATCCCACACATTTTCTGTCCAATAAAGCATTTCTTCAGTATTTATCCAATCTTGTTTATTAGCCTGAATTATTACTCCTGAAGGAAAAATAAGGCATGAAATATTTTTGAGTTTGAAAATGATCATAGGTGGTAATTTTTTTCCATCTGCCATACAGGCAAGAACAACAGTAAATCCTGATTTTTTATAACTACAGATTCTGATGGAAATTGTTCTATTTTCTATTTTATCTACGGTAGTATTGCTTGACAGGTCAAAGGTGAGTGATGTCTCATCCATATTTCCTATCAAAGATGAAGGATAATCATATTTAAGTCATCTGTGGTGAATAAAACTAATAAATTCTTGTCATTTTTCTTCAAGATCCTCTGATAATTTTTGGATAATGATTGTTCTTTGACAATTGCTGAGTTTAAAATGACACATGAAGCTATCCAGCCACTTATTACTCTATTTGAAGGAGTCAATCATTGGATATTGAGCAGTATATTTTATATTTTTGGCCAAGGTGGCTGTTTTTATCTGAATCATTAATTAGCTAACAACTTTCTGTTCATGACAAAGATTTTTAATCCATTTTATAAGCTTATTTTCAATTTCAGGATAATGGGAATGTAGATCAATATGAAGATGTTTCATGTAAGATTAGGTAAGTATTAGTTATTATTTTCTATTACGTCAATCCCAAATTTGTTTGGGCTTTAAATGAAACTTGTTAGCTGTTCCATGAACAGAGACACCTAGAACTTTTTCAAGATAAGTTAGAATGAACAGTTTTTCACAAGCTATTCATTGACATTTTTTTTTGAGTAAGTCTTACTTTAGAAAGATTTTTTTTATGAATTATTTCAGAGGTAAAAAAGTAAGAAGAACGTGTCAAAATTTGTGTTAGATAAAAAGTCTGGGATTAGACATTAAGTAGTGATTATGATGAACAGAAATTTAGAAGGAATTGAGAGTAGAATAAGAGAAGTAGGATAGAAAGAATAGAAACCTAAAAATCATGTCTTGTATCATGCATAGTTTGCTTGTATTATATGATATTGATGATGAATTATTTATTAGTCTCTTATATTAGATTCCTCTAATAATATACTCTTCTCTATACAATATATCCGGAGGATATACTACCAGAAATATCCATGTGATTAGTAAGAGATCCCAGGTATTTTACAAGGCAATTTACGGTAGTAACTTCACTTAATTAATCTTTATAATTTTTTGATTTATTTATTTCTTTATTATTTATTTTACTTTTTTTAAAATAATATTTATAGATATTGACACAAATCTTAAAAATCTTTGTTATTATTAAAAGTTATAATCTAATTTTTCTCTCTTTATCCTTTAATTATTTCAGTCTTTCCCAACTCTATATTATTAAGATGAATTCAAGTAAAAATCTACTTATTAATTTGCTATAATAATATAATAAAATATACTTAATTAGTCTATTTCTCTTTAATATATATATATATATATATACTCTAAGTAATTAAAATTACTTGCTTTTATGTGACTTACTTTCTAATTATTACTTTTCTAATTATTGATATATTATGTATTTTTCAAAATTATCACTAATTAATAGATAAGATCATTTATTTTTATGTAATATATTTTTCTAATTATTAATATATTATATATTTTCAAGATTATTATTAATTAATAGATAAGATCATTTATTTTTATATAATATATTTTTCTAATTATTGATATATTATGTATTTTTTTAAGAGAAAATTATCATTAATCAATAGGTAAAATTATTTATTTCTATATGATATATTTTTCTAATTATTAATATGTTATGTATTTTTTTAAGAGAAGACTATTATTAATTAACAGATAAGAATCCTTATTTAAATAACTTTTCATAAAATCTGTCTTTCTTATTTATACTTTTTATTCAAATCTTATTAAAATAATATTTAAAGAATAAATATAATAATAAACTAATTCTTTAGATAATAATTCTTTTATTAAAATAATATATTTTCAATCTAAAAATATATTTAATCTAATTTTAACTATAGCAAAACTAATTTTTGATAATCTTCAATTAATATTATTAAATATTGTTACCATAGTGACATAAAATTCCTTAATTTCTTAATTTTTCCCTAGTTATAAAATATTACATTTTATTATAGTTTTATTTATT
>CAJVPS010002617.1:0-11864 GCA_910591765.1 Ambispora leptoticha | reverse complement strand
ATTTTTAAATTAACAATAACTAACAAAAGTAGTTAGAAGATATATTATCATTTATACAAATATAGATTCCCATATAAAAAATATTAAATATGTTTTGATTAATATAGATCTGATCTTTATTGAATAATAATATATAGCTGGCAAGAAAATGCAAATAAACAAAGTTTATACAATTATTTTAGCATCAGCAAAGCTGGCATAGTCAATGTACTAGATCATATCAATTTCAGATGCTTCACACTTGATATAGTAAGATCCAGTTTTGTAATTGCTCTCTACACCTTCCCTATCCTCATGATCCAACTTGCATAATGGGTATAATAACTCAGACTTAATTTTATAATAATTAACATCTTCATTACTATATTTATAAAATATATTGGGATATTGCTCTAATATTTTGTCATGAAAATAAGCATGGATATGGGTTGAATTATTTTATTTTTCAGATAAGATCTTGACTTCTGGTAAATCCTCCTTGGGTTTAGAGATAGGTGATATACTAATATTGAAAACTTTCGAATTGGAAGAATTGGAGATTAGTAGATTACTTACCTCTATATTAATCTGATCATGATATTTTATTATGATTTTTGAAGTCATCTTATTTATAATATGCTAAATTTGAGTATTTTTCAATTTCAAAATTGTACTTGCACTATATATAATATATTTGATTTTATCTATACCTACTCCTCTATCATCAAATAGCTTAAGAATTTTTCTCACTCTTTTGGTTTTCTTATGCAAATTTACATCTGTAATATTAGGTAGAAAAGATTTTATTTTCTTATATATTTTCAATCTTGCTGTTTTATCTTTAATCTTGCTATCTACTATAAGGCTTTTAATCTTATTTTTGAATTCTAGAGAATAATAATATCAATTTAAAATTTATTTTTAATCTGATTTAATTGCTTTATCAAATAAGTCAGATAAACTTTGCACAGAATCTGGAGCTATATCCTCATCATTATTTGAATATAAAGGATTAATTTCAGAAGAAATAATATTTTCTGCTTGATCATAAGTTATCTTTTGTATTAAACCTTTTATAATTTGATTATCTGATTCAAGTATTTCAAATAAAGTATCAGAATTGTTAAGATTGTGATATTTTGTCATGGATTTTGCATTATATAATAATGATGTTATTGTCTTTTCAGATTCTGTTGAAGTATCCTGATTAACTAAAGATAAGTCTTGATCTTGAGAAATGGAAACTTTATTATTATATAATAGTTTTTTTTCCTTAATTCTCTACCTTATCTCATTACTAACTCTTTTCTTATTTTCTGAATCTAAAAAGATATCAATTTCTTTATCTTCTAATGATTTATATTTTCTGGAGCAAGTTTCATTAAGGTTAGATATATTGGAAATTGTGTTAACTATCTATTCTAAAGTATCTAAAGTTACTAAGTCAGTGCTAGTCATGAATTGATTTACTTTGTGATGAGTTGAAGAATTTTTAATCTGTATATTTTCACTATTTAAGTAACTCTTATTAGATAATGGAGTGGAGTATTCTGGAGATTTCTGCGAAAGTAGATCTTGTAGAGCTAAATCATTAGTATTTATTTGATTTTGCTTTTCAATATTCTTAATAGCGCATTTTAATTTTGCAATTTCATTCTTGAGCTTGGCATTTTCTGTTTGACTTAACTTTATAGTCTGTTCTAATTCCACAATTCTAACCTTAAGCTTATTCTTTTCTTTCATGATCTGTTCTAATTCTGCAATTCTAGTCATAAGTCTGGCATTCTCTTATTTCAATAAATCTAATTTCAATTTGGTATTTCCCATTATTTTTTATAAGATATGGATATGTTTAAAAGTTTGTTTATATGTATATAACTGCTCAAATATCTTGTTTTTTATCATCTAAATCATCAGAAAATTATATGATTCATTATAACAGATTATAATAAAGTAAATAATTTTACAGAAATTTCACTAACTTCATAATTTATTTAAATATAGTTTCTTTCATATCTAACACAATTTTACCAGATATTCTATTAAGAGATTTTACTATTTGTTCCTATTTATATTTATAATTACTGTAAACATTGAATAAGGAAAATTCTTTTATACATATTGTATATAGTTATCACAGGAGCTATTATCTATATAGTCAAATCTCCCTAAGTGCACCTCCCTGGGGACTAATTATAAATATGAATTTAAAGAGGGTGTGCATTTAGAGAAAATTATAATAATCAACTAATCAAATAGTAATTTCAATCAATACTAATCAGCCTGATGAATAATTTAGTGATATCATAATTTATAAAATATAATAAAACTAATTTTCTTTATTTAAAGTACTCATCTATGCAAGTCTGATAAGCTAAACTAATTATTTTTTCTCTAATAAATTTTTCAAGAATATTGATTAATTTTAATTATTCATCTGAATTCTCTTGTTGAAACAAAAATATTTGAATATATTTCAAATTTTTTAATGCTAAACTACCACTAATAATTATAGTTTTGATGTTATCATCCTCCTCTTCATCCATTATTTCAATATTCTCCTCCATACTTTCATTCTTTTTGAATATATATATGAGCTCCCTAATAAGCTGATCATCTGAGGGAACTTCATAAACAAGATTCTCATCATTAATAGTAAAGAACTTATTAATATTCATTGTATTAGAGAGATAAAGTGCATCAAGTACACTAATAAGCTCATTAAGTATTGAATCATCAGTTCTATGAATGTTATCCAAAAGATTATGAATATCTGTATTAGTATTAACCAGAAGAATTCTTGTATGATACTAATAATTACATATGGTTTTAGCTGAAACTTCTTTCCAAACCTCAATGATATACTGAATTGCTTGAAAAATATTCATTTTTAAATTTTGTATAATATTGTCTGCTTTAACTTGCTCTAACATTCATCTAGAAATTGAAAAAAAAATTAAAATAAATATTAATAATCATAAATAGCTAAAGATCTGGATATATTAATAAATTACAAATAGTTATTTTTCATGGAAAATATTAATAATTAATAGATTTCCTCATTCAATCTCAATTATTGATAATAAATATGTATACATATCACCTTTTATTCAAAAGATCCCCTAGATAATTATTATATTAGTCTCAATAATAACTTTAATCTTATTTATCCAATATTATGTATCTAATAACCCACTCATTCAAAAGTTAATAATTTATTTGCTCAACACCATAATAAAATGATAATATAAATAGATAAAAAAAAATACTAACTGGAGATGAAAATGATGATAGGCTTTTTTAAAAGCTATTATTATTCCCATATCCATAGGTTGTATTCTCAAAGTTATGTTTGGAGGAAAAAAATGAATGTCTACATGTTGGAAAGTTAAATCTACTATAATATGACTAGAGCAATTATCAAGAAGTAAAAGAATGCACTGGTTATTATACTTTCGTAAGATTTAGAGATTGAATTTGTAAAGTCACTCTTGAAAAAGAACCATAAGCATCCAAGTCTTGGCATTATTTTGATATGTCATAGACAAATTCTTAAGATTTATATTTTTGAAATACCATGAGTTGGTATACTTGCCAATTATAAAAGGATTCAATTTGTGAGATTCATTAGCATTTGTACATAATGCTATAGAAAGATGCTTCTTATTTTTTTTACATCTAGCAAGATGTCGTGTTGCTAAGGTTCAATCTAATTCCAATCTGCAATATGATTAAAAATTAATAAAAAAAATAATTAAAAAATAATTAAAAAAACCTACTGATAAAAAAGTCCAGTTTCATTCATATTATAAATCTGGTCAAGAGGATATTCAGTATATATGTTTCACAATAATGGTAGAGATTTAACAATAATGTTTTGATTGACAAATGATACTTCTTTATGAAGCTTTCTTTGATGAATTCTATTTTGGTTCTTAAATTTTTATAGTCATCCAGAAGAAAATTATAACTTACCTTCAGGAACTCCAAGTTTATTTGCTAATAATTTGGCTTTTTCAATTATAATGACATCATTTAGAATGGTTTGATACTGATAAATTAATATGAATTTCTTAACTGCTAGCTCAAGTTCTGGAATGATAACAGATTTATGACGCTTGACTTCCAGACTTATAACTTTATTAAAAAGTTATTTTTCTTTAATTTGAAAGATTCGAGTAATTGTAGATTCATTAACTTTAACTCCCCATCTGTCTTCAATCCATTTTACATATTCAAATCAGATTCTTTTATTGTCATGTGCATAGATATATAGCTCATATTTTTGAGCATCCATTAACATAATTTTTTTTGACATTACCAGATGAAAGAAAACTTATTACCTATTTTCTAAAATAATTAATTCTTTATTCTAAACTAAAGATGATCACAAATGACTCCTTACCCACAAAAAATTCCTCCTCATGTGCTAGAATTAGGTTATGGTGCCAGAAAGTTAAGCATTACCAGAATGCGAAAGAAAAAATCTTGCCAAGAAAATTTGATTCTTTGATTCATTAATTTTTCCACATAATAAAATTTTATTGGCCAACAATACTTAAAATCACGTGATAGTACATTTACAGAGATATTTTAAATTATATTTATTTAAAAATTTATTGCACATGCAGAATATAGAGGGTGTGCATTTAGCACTATAGTACAAGCTTGGGACCAGATTTAAGGGTTTATTTATAGAGGGTGTGCACTTATAGAACGTGCATTTAGAGAGATTTGACTGTATTAATATAAGTATCACCGAACGGATCAAATATCATGTGTCATAAAATGTTACGATCAAACTTGTTGAGTGTGTGGCACATATGACACGATCGAAATCATTCGAACGTACGCGTTGTCAGAACTCACTTTGCACGAATTTTTCGCCTAAATGAATCTCCACCCTGATTGTCTCGATGCTCTAAAATACCCTAGTAAGGAAACTGTCTATACACTTTTTTATGCTATTGTTTTATTAGATTAACGTCGTTTTTGAATGTAGCTTTTGGGAGGATACCAACAACCCTTCACTCAGAAAGTTTCTAGACTTTCGACACCTGGAAGGTGATTTGGCTGATTCAGATACGGAGCACTATCGTTACCAATGTGAACTAAATGCTATCAGCAAGTATTACACTGAAGAATCTGAAGTCGGTCAGATAGTTTTGAAGTTGAAAAGTGATTTTGAGGTATTTGTATTTAAAGATTCATTTTTCTTTTCGTGGAAGCACGACTACTTTGCAGGTGGAATGCTTGCACGGACTACTTTGTGGGTGGTATGCTTGCAAAGGAAAGGTGGAATGCTCTGTCCGTAGTAGTTTTTGGGTGGAAGGCTCATATGGACAACTTGTGGGTGGGATGCTCACAAGAAAAAGGGTGGAATGCTCGTCCATAGTTGGTTTTGCGATCATTTAACAGATCTGTGGTTATTTAATGATTTGTATATAAAGCAAAGAAGTCGTCATTTTTTCATATAATAATTTTTTTAAGGTGGATAAAAAGTCGAGATGGACGAAACTCTTTTGGAATTTACGAGAAACTTGTACTGAATTAGAGTTAGTTGATGAGAAATCCAAATTGCAATGGGTAAGTTATCTTTACAAAAATAATCTATAGAGTATGCTTTTGTTAAACTTGATTTTGATTTTGATTTTAGAAAGAAGGGATGCTTGAATTTGAAAGAACAGGTCTTTGCCATCTTCGAGAGACTTCATCTGCTGTGCAAGAAAAACAAATCTCAAGTTATGCATCCTACAAGGGGCCTGAAATAACGTGAGTCTAGTCAAGAGCAAGACCCATTGACTTTTAAAGTTAGTTATAATGAACTTATTATTTTTTTTTATGACTAGGCGTATGGCAAGTACACCAAAGCAAACCATTATACCAGAAGATAAAGGAAAGAACGAAAAATTACTTTATAATACTTCACCAAAATATATATGCAAAAAACCATTACCAAACCCATTTTTGGTGAATCAGCAAGGGAAAAAACGTAATCTTGAAACCGAAGAAGATGACGAAGAATTTGATGCAAATCTAACGATTGTTGGTGGAAAAAGCACCGAATGGATTGTAAATGGAATTAAAATCAGGGAACGCCTCAAGGAATACCAGTTGAAGAAGAATCTGCCAAAGACGAGGCCAGAATATTATGACATTATATTCTTCAATTCTAATTCTAATAAAGATGGGTTTTTAGAGTCATTGGATGAAAGTATCATAGCACAAATGCTCAGCGATATAAATGAGAAGGAAACCGAAAATACAGTGGAAAATGAAATCAAACTGCTGTTAGATCGTATCATTGATCGTGATATTAGAAAAACAAAGAAAAACTCAAACAAACAAAGGAAGAAGATACCGCTTTATTTGAAAATAAATTCGCGTTGAATTTCGTGAGACATATGTGAGTTTATTTTCTTAATCTTTATTGAGAAATGTGGTTGCGATTAATGAGATTAATTATATTTATAGGGTGAGATTAATGGAAGATGTCAATTTATTACTTGACCCAATGTCGGAAGGTACATATATCAATAGTGTCCTAGCGCCCATTCTTGATGAATTTTTTATCAAAAATAAAAGGCAATGGCGTGCATCTTACGGCGAAACTTGTCTCAAAGCGAGCGCAAAAGATAAAAATTCACAAAAAGAAGATTCTGAACGCAGGTCCACCGGAAAGAAAATTGACACTATTATTGAATTGCGAGAGGAGAATCAAGAATTTTCTGTCATTGAAATTAGTGGACCACCGTTAAAAAATGATTGGTCGCATTATAAGGATGATCGGTTGAAAATTGCTAAAATGTTAAAAACAATAACAAACCATTTTGCGGAACTAAACCCGAGTTCTGATATTACATTGGTTAAACTATACGGATTGCAAGCGTATTGTAAGTTCTGATTACTAATACTTTGTTCGTTATTGTTATTATCATGCATTACTAACTCCTGGAATGCATAGCAAATGAGATTACTATATATGAATTTCGACTTAAATTCGCCGAAATTTATACTATGAAACCAACATTAATGTTTTCCTTTCCAACAACTTGGGCAGACATGACAAGGGCAAACAAAACTATAATGGGCTTTTTGAAGTATGAGGTTTGTAAAGATTATTATTAACAGCTGGCTTCGCTCCAGTAGATTTTATGATATATAAAAAGAAAAGGTATAGAAACACGAAATTAACATCCTCGATTCTTGTAATTAGGCATTATTAACCGAAAGCACAAAGTCGATTCAAGATTTTCTATGGAATGAAGGTGGTGAAATCGAATCATTTAAAATGACAACACGTATGATTCATACCCCTACAAAAGACACCGAAGAAGCAGAAAACACCAAAAGTTCAAAATCCAGAAAAAAGAAACGAGTTGTTAATGATTAAATGTGGTTTATTTTATAATGTTTAACACAAAATATCTTTTGGATGTGTATTGGTCATGTAAAAATTGATTGTGCTAAACCCAGATAATCATTAGCTGTTTTATTTTGCGAGGGTCTTACATAAGCGATAGAAAAAGATAATGGTAAAGATGCATCCGATGCTCGAGTTTTTGATGACGTTAGAAAACGAGCAATACTGTGTATTATGGAAAGAGAACGGAAAATATTCAATTTAATAAGCACATCGTTGTGTTTCATATACATTCGGTTTCATGACACGTACAAAACCGTGACAAAATGTCACGATCGTATTAATAAATTTTTTATATGTTATAACGAGATCGAATCCCAGAAAAAAAAATTCGCTTTATTGTTACAATAAAATATATGGGCACATAGATGCCAGATAGTACACGATAAAATACAGTTACAAAAAATATCTAGATTTTCGTAAACGACGTTTATTAACTTCATGCTCATCACACATTGAAATCCTATCCCTTAATAACCCTACGACCACTCCAATTACTGTTTTAACACCCTTCCTGATTGATTCAAGATCCTCCTTCAACGCTGTTTTGGATAAATTAATCCGATATTCGCTTTTGCTGGTACAATATAGTCCTTCACTGTAGCAAGTTTAATAAAATGCCATTCCGTAGCTATGTAGAAATAAGATAACAATAATCAGAAAATAAGTGACATAGACGCTAGCTTCGCTGTATAACGAATTTGCAGAATATACACTAATAGATATTTGTCGGTAATTATACCTGTAGAGACTATCCCGTAAAGATAATCATCGTCGTTTTCAAATGCCTGCTCCGCGATTCGCTTCCCTTTATTCATATGACGTGCGCTCTCTAGTTGCTTTATGTTTTGGAGATAACCGATTTCAACATTACTTCGGCTATACACACGAGATCTTCTTTTCCTTTAATTGCATAGTCAACACGTCCTGATGACTCCTCGCCTGAAACAGATTTTTGATAAGATATGTATATTTTTTCTTCTTCAGTGACCCTTCGGGCGATAGCAAGTGATGCGTTTAATATAGATGTGATAAACACACATCGGGTTGCTTCATTAGCACTGTCTTGCATCGTCTCCAAATTCGAAAGCCTTGATATAATTTCGTTCATGCATTCGAGGATCTTATCAGTACACCTTCGGCAAGAAAACACGAATTAAATTTAAAAGAACCATAAGGGGAATGGGCTTATCAATTCTCATTAATAAAACAATTTAACATTTACAATGACCGAAGCTGATATAATTATGACCCAAAGGGTCGCCCCTAAAGGGCCTGATTGCAGAAATAAGATCTGCTCTATCTAATGATGGAGCTTATTCGCATTTTGATAGGGACAAAGACCCATGATCCTTGGAGAGGCAAAGCCTCGAATCTCCGATCCATCGCCCTTCGGGCTTGCAACACAATAATATCGATCTTCAGCTTGCTTCATAAATGACCCACCAGGTCTATAAAGCCATTTAATTACTGCATGTTGGATTATTTTAGCGGAATTAATTTGTTTTCTCCATAAACGATAAGTTTGCTGGATAATTAATGAGGCACGATTTTCTTTATACAATGCTAGTTGAACTTTAAAATTCCTATATTTAGGGTCATTAGCTATTTGCTTATGGCTGGTCAAATTATTTTTGATACGAAATACAAAATTTTCCCAGTAATCTCTACTATTTATTTCATATCCTAATTTTAATAAATGCTTGCGTACATACTTTGGTGGATAATATTTTGCAAATAGTAACCATGCTTCTGATGTTTTAATATTATTAATAATATAATTTTCACCATATTCACTTAATTTATCTCGTAAACCCGAAGGGGAATCGGAGATTCGATGCTTTGCATCATCATTGCTTTGAAATACTCTGCTATAACTCATTATATATTTGCTACTTCTGACGTATCTAATATAGTTTTAACTGGTACTTTGTTAATTTCGCAAGATAAAATTCTCAGCATGATGTTTTATTATAACAATATATTTAATTATATTTTTTCTGTGTATTAAAATCAATTAAAATCCAATGGTTAACAATAGCTGTGAAACAGTTGCCTCTGGCAATAATACCTTGAAATTAGTATCTAAAATTGTTAGACAGATATCACATAGAAGAATTTCATTTTCTTTCTGCCAATTACTGGAGATAGTGAAACCTAAGATTTGTCAAGAACTTATAAATGCAATAACAAACTCCAATATTTCTCAGAGAAATCATACACCATGTAAGGCTAAAAAAAAGATAATTTTTAGTAATACTGCATCTTCATCTGGATCTGACTCTGAATCATCTAGCTAAGAAGTGACTACCTCCAGCAATGATAATAAAGATTTTATTGTGAAAGTGGTAAAAGCAAAGAAGCTTGATTAATTATCATCATCATAGAGTTGGAATGATCTCACTTCTTCAGGTAGTTGATTCTTTCTCTGATAATTGACAATAACATAATTTTGTGCTGGTAAGGTGTTATTATCAGAATTGTGATGTAAGGCTTTTTTAGCAATTGTTATAGCATGAGCTAAATTTTGCACTCCATGCATCACTATAATATAAACTGTTCCTAATTTATGTAAATATTTAGGAATTAAATCATAATCTTTTAAGAATTTATTGAACTATTTAACTTCTGGCTTATCTGGATCATCTATTTGACTAGAAGATATGGCATTCTGTATCCAGATTAGTAATTTTTTAGCTCATTCTTGATCCTTCTCCATAGATCTAAATTTTCTAAAAATATCTGGCTGATCTTGATTCTTTGCATAACCTATCACTTCAGCATCTGTAATATATAAAGTTTTAAATTTAGCAGGATGAATACAAAGCATCACCATAATATTAGCAAGAGTCTGATAATTAGATAAAGTTTTAATATCATACATATCTAATCTTTCTTTAACTGATTCTAATGTAAATTCATCTGGATAATTGATATATTTAGTTTCAATCTTTTTCTGATTGACATTCTGGATTTTGTTAGCATCTTCTATAATATCTGGAAATTTTGTAGTCTTGATTATCTCAAGTAATGTATTAAAATTCCTTAATTCTCTACAAAGATAAGTGAGACATGATAAGCCAGCATTAGTATTTTTTGCTGATAGGACTAAGGCATAAGCTTTGGCTCTTACATCTCTAATACTAAGTTTATCCTGTAAAATCTATTGTGCCATATCTCCAATAGTTTCTTCCTCCATTCCTTTTGAGAGTTTGTTGGAAATTGCAATATTTAAATTTTTATTGCAAAGCAATAGTGCTTCACCCTTATCTGAGGTAGTTACACTGTGACTACTTCCATTTTTCTGGATTGAGAATAAGATATTTACTTGATCCTTACTAAATCCATATCTATTTTGCAAGATTTGTTTTGCTATCTCTCTGATAATTTCTTCTTCCAGATTTTTTGAAGATGATGCTATAACTATTCTACAATTATCTTTGATAATATTTATAGTTTTATTTTTTTCATCCCTCTGATTAGGTATTAATATGTCTACCTATTTACTTCTAAAGTTAAAATTATCTCAAAGGCATCTACGTACCTGATTCTGCTTTCTATCATTAGTTAGATTCTCAAGAAACTCTAAGGTGTATTAACTGAGATCAGTCATACTTATCTCAGAGCTGAGATTGTATTTTTCAATGATTTTAGTTACAATAGCTGACATGATCTAATGTTATAGTAGGTTGGGTAGGTTATGAATAGTTCTTTAGGTTATATATACTATAAAAAATATTTTTTCAAATTAAAATTAATTATCTTGGATTAATATATCTATGCCCAAATTGAATAGGCCATGGTTATTATAATTTTATCAGAAAATGAATACAAACAAGACATGAATTTGATCAAAAGTCTTGGAATTCATAGCTTTACATAATAAATTTACCAAAAATATAGAAGGTATCAAAGAGGATATAATATTACTTAAAGAGGTCCTGGAAAAAATAATCAATATATGTATGCCAGATATATGTTTAGACTTCATATATAGAATCGGAGAAGTCAGATATATAATTCTTAAACATGGTAATTTGTGTACATAACTCATCCTGCTTTTTTCTGTGATAATTCTCTTTACTTTTATATTTTCCCATGTATTTATTGCATATATTATATTTAGATCTATTTAGCTCACTATAATCCTGCCTTTTCACATATATGCTCAAAGTCAGAGAAAAAAATATATGACTCTATTCTGTTTTGGAATACAGATGTCAAGAAAAATTCTCTATATTAACATAACAGTATATCAAGATATTTACTCAATTTTATAGTACTTTCTGTCTTACATAGTAAATATTTATTCTTCTGATTATATTTTGCAAGTAATTTAGCCTGTCTTTTTTTATGATAGTTCAATTTGTTATAATATTTTCCAGCATGTTCAACACATATATCATATTTAGAGATAGTTGGTATATCATACTCTTTACAAGAATTATATAATCACATTTTT
>CAJVPS010002616.1:0-11866 GCA_910591765.1 Ambispora leptoticha | reverse complement strand
AATTAAATAAGACAGAATTAAAATTTTATTTTGAAAAAATAATTTATTAATATTTATCTAAGATATAAATCTTTTTGCACCAACTTATAATAATTATTCTCAAAATAAGTAATGGTATTAATATATTTTTAAGAATTTGCTAGATAAAAAGTTTTAATCATATATATTAAAGTTTTTAGATAAATTAAGACTTGATAGATATAATAAAGAATTAAAATTAGTATGAAAGTTTAATAAAATCTAGCATTTTTATCAGAATTCAATATTTTACAAGTAAAAAAGAATTAATTTAAAAGAATAAAAATAGTAAGATTAAAAAAAGCTAAATATATATACATAAAAAGATATAGATCTTATTTTAATATTATATAGTGCTAATTTATTATTATACATAAAAAGCAAATTATAAGAAAGAGATTATTTATCATATAAAGAATAACTTATAAATATTACTTAACTTAATTGAGATGAAAGAAAAAAATATACTCATATTTATATATAATATTAATAAGATATCCAATAAATATTTAGAATAAATGAAAAATAATAAATATTTATCAGATTATTCTAATTAGTAAAATTATATAATGTAATATAGTAAAATAATAATATTAACTATCAGATTTCTATTTAAACTTTTCTTAATTTTATCTTAACTTAATTTAGAAAGTTTTAATATCAAATAAGATTTTATCAGTTATATCTTCTCATATTTAATGATATTAAAAAGATCATAAATCTTTCTTGCTCTTTTTACTTTTTTTTTCTAAAGTAAGTTATTGCTAACTAAGTCTGAAAACTGTTTTTGAATTTCTTTATTTATCAATACTTAAGCTATTCATTTAGAATTATTTTTCTTATAATGATCATAATAATTCTCAAGTACTTTTCTGAAATTATAATATAACTTGATATCATTTTATAAACTTTCTAAAAGTATTTTCTTAAGATTAAAAATCATATTTAATATATTTATAAATAATAGATTTAAAAGAGCAAATTAAGAAAGTTATTAGTAAATTATAAAGTATTCTAATCTACATAAAATTTTAATAGCTCACTTATGCTAACCTTCTAATGAAAACTTACTTTCTAATTTTTGTTTCTTAGTAGATTTATCTGAATTAACAGGAATGAAAAAGTAATAATAATAAGAAAAGAAATAATAATAAGAAAAATAATATAGATTTGAAAGATGAGAATAAAATAATAATTATCAAAAATCAAGTTAAGATATATTTACTTGTATTGACTAATTTATTATAACTTACTTATTAGTAACAAATTGTTTTATAATAATATAAATATGTTTTAAAGATGAATTTGATAATAAAAAACAGGAAAAAAAAGTATAAAAATAAGTATTTGATATTATTATCAAGCATAAAAGTGCATACAAGAGAAGTTTACTTATCTTCTTGAATTTTATTAATCAACTTAATAATTTCTTTTGCTAGTCTAAAAGGTATTTGAATACTCAAAAGATTATCTTGTGTTAATTTAAGAAAAGTTAAGTTCTTGATTTTTTGAGATATTAATATATCTATTTGATTATCAATATCATTTAATCTTTTTTTCAAAAAGTTATTAAGTTCTTCAGTATTAAATCCTCTCACTTTCTTGATTATTAAAAGATCAGATAAAGGAATAACAGAAATACTAATGGAAAAATCTATAACATTAAACATTAAAAAAGTATTGTAGTATAAATGGAAAAAAATCTAATATCGCACAGATTGATCTCATTAATACAGATGATCACTATAAGTCATATTACATATTAAAAATTCCAACATCACGTGGTCATCTCATTTTATGCTAACATCACTAAGATTCTAACGAGACCCAACTGCATTATATAGGAAAAAAATTACTGCAACTTAACCGCGACTACATCGCATCAATACTATAAGAATGTAAAAGGAAAATCGGACCGGATGATCTTAAATGGAAACAATAATTAGCAACCACCCAATTTAGCATTACATCTGAAATTTTTGTTGTGTATTTGAAAATTAGATTACATTAATATGCGCAGATTGAACGATCCGATTTTCTATAAGTTTCACCGGTACTTAAATCGTAATAATAGCCTTCATCATCATCGTCGGAAAAACCACAGAACCCATCATCATCAGAGGATTCTGAGTTAGAATCTAAAGAATCATCGGGTTCACCTACCTCTTCCTCTAGTAAAGATTCGGTTTTCTCGCTTATATTATTATCCTCATTTACAGTTTCTGGTTTATCCTTTGAAATTGCTCCAGTAGATATGCTTACCTCTTCCACTGGTAAAGATTTATTATCCTCACTTATCATACCATTAGACAATGGGATAGAGGAAGCAGATGTTTCTGAATTTTTATTTTCCTTCTCACAAGAATTTTGCCGATCACTTCGTGAACTCAGTTCACAAAGTTGGGTTACATGTGTTAATATAGAATTTTTCTCATCATCCCGTAACTCAGCCAAAGGCAGGCTCACATCAATGCTATAATCAAAGGACACATTATCTATAATATACTGAATTTCCTTTTTTGTTAATTTAGATATACTGTCAGCAGAAAAAGGAATGAATGCGGTAAACTTTATCCATACCTATTGCATCAAAAAGTTTATAAAGCTTCTTTGCTTTTTCGATTCTCTTACGTAAAAGGCTATCAGAAGTGTCTGCGGGTAACTGTGCTTTTACTTCTTTATTTAAAATTCTACCAACAGTATTGGATTCTGGATCAACTTGTTTTTCCGATGCTATTTCATTACGTCTTTGAATAAGAGCCTTTCCAAATAGGCAATAACACGCGATAGCTTCTTGGGTTTTACAATCAGCAAGAATTATAGCATCACAACGTTTTTCATATAAAAGCGTAAAGTTAGTATTGCTGGGTTGAAATTTTGTTTTATTCGGGGTTGTAGAAGTCACGTCCCTATCTACATTACCATTAGCCGTGCCTCCTTCGGAGATAATAGAATCGGTATATTGTAATTGTGGACTAGAGTTTTCAGAAACTTCTAACATAAATTTTTGTACTTTGTTTTTATTAGATTGCGAAATATCTTTATCGTATGATAAAGGGTCTTGAGATCTGAACTTCTTTTCCCGATTTCTTTCTCTTATTTCGTTACTAATATTTTCCTTATACGTTGAATCCAGAAATTCATTAACCTCCCTATCCTCCAATAATTTAGTTTCTGTGCAGATAGATGACGCAGATTCTGAGATTTTCTCAATTTCGCTGAGATTAGATGTAACAGAAGTGATATTTACTACCTGTTGGGAGTATTGTCAAGATCCGTTTCAAAAGAAATAACATTTTGTACCAGATTTGGATCCACAGAGCCTATATCATTTTCTTCATCGGAGTAAGTTTCAATAGTTGAAGCGGATGATTGGCATGAGCCAGCCTCCGGTTGAGAAATTACAGGGAATTCTGAACAAGCTGAGAATGGCGAAATATCTTTTGTGGGAGATGCTTCCTGTTCGTTAGTGATAACCTGGATCTGTTTTTGTTCTAATTTGGTAACTCTGTCTTTAAGCTCAACATTTTCAGCAATAAGGTTTGCAGTATCCGTTTTATTTTTTTTCTCTAACTCTTCCAACCTGGTTTTGAGATCAGTGTTCTCTTCTATGACCTGTCTTAGCTTTACGTTCTCAGCCTCGACCTCAGTATACTTCTTTTTAAGTTCACTAATCTCGGCTACGAGCTTAGAGTTCTGTTCTTCTAATAAATCGATTTTAGATGAATCTTTAGATTCGCCCCTTTGGGCCTGTGTGTTTGCCATTGTTTTATATAAGATAGAGAAATATTCAAAAGCTTAAGTTAATAAAAATTACATGAGTACTTGAAAAAATCATCAATCACTTCGTGAACTCGGTTGACAAAGAATTCACTTTGCCAAAAAAATTAGATAAAATTCTCGATCATATATACATGAAAACATTGGAATAATCCCGAAAATACACAAGCGATTATGTGTGCGAAATCTGCCACCAGGGCTTCCTATACCCGCTTTTTTAATCAACCGTGATCGTGCCTTGATTCATATAAATATATTGGAAAATCACTATTTTATCAACCCTGATCTAACCGCGATTCAACCGTGATGAGTCGTAATCAGATATGTAATCGTTACACGGAAGAAACGCATTATAATGTTAACCTTGATTAATTAACCGATCGAAGTTCATTTAGCAGAGTCGAGTTCTCTCAATCAAAATTCGGAATTATCACGTGCCACACTTTGAACGGAAACGATTATTTTGCTAGTGAGAATCTTTATTATTTATCAATAGTATTAAAATTGCAAATTTGTGATGAATATAGAATTGCGAAATGAAAAAATATAATCAAGCCCTTATAAAATTTTTGCTATTTGTTGTCAGTAACTTTGGTTTTGTTACTTTTAGGAGTCCACCACGATTCATGAATAAGTTCAGCTTTACAATGGGCGAGTTTACTCATATCAAGATCATCACTACCGAAAATGCTGTCAAATTCACTACTTGTACTTTCTTTAGTTTCCATCATTTCGCTTATTTGCTCATATATATCCTGTGTAAAATGTTAAAATATATTAAAGATACAAATATTTTTGATGTCATTGAACGAACATAATTGTAAGTTTACCATGACAAACTTGATAATGTTTACAGAGAACTTCAGTTTTCCGATATGTTGAAGCTTCGTAGGTAACTCGAACTTTGGGCCCGGAAAGACAACATAGAAACCCTCAATTAAATCCTCGATTAACATCTGCCCACTCGTACCTGCAATCTGTAAAAAGGGCATATTGATTTTCTTAACCTCTACATTGGTCAGATTACGATTCAACAGACCATTTAATATCGATTGATTAATTCGAGCTGATCGACAACGGTCGCCAATTGCCTTGTGCGATGTTAAATTTGACGCAAACTCCCATTCTCCAAGGTCTACTCCTGATGGTGATAAGAAACGCACATCACACTTGCGATCCTTTTTATAGTCCGCATTTTTGCTCAATGGGCAGAATGACTCTCCCCTTATTTTAATATATAAAATTGTAACATAAGTAACTTGGAATACAAAACAATCAAATTTCATTTATACCAACCATCTTTGTTTTACTACCAAACTCTTCCTCAGCCCTTCAACAATATATGAACATGCTTTTAGTATTACGTCAATCTCTGTGTGTGCAGAATCCAATATATCACCATCCTCGCTTCTGTAAATACTATAAACATCAAATTATCAGAATTAATCACAAAGATAAAGAATCAAAGAAATATACAGTATAATAAAGTACTAACAAATCTAAATATATTTTGCTGATCTTGCGCACATAGCTGTTCACATCAGAACTAGTAAGCTTTTGAACACAAAATTCGTACGCTTCGTTTATTCTTTTTTCATTTACCATCTGTATAAGAAAAATTAATCAGCATGCATATTTGTGTGTACAGAACAAACAAATTCAAAACAATGCATGTACATTTTCGATAGTTGTGACAAAGGAGCTTTCTTCGTCTTTCAGGCCGGGAACATGCAACAAAGACATGTAATCATTCATCATGAATCTTCTATCTTCAAGAGAGAACCATTCTTTCATGTGCGCTGATAAATCAATTATTCGTGATGCACCATAGCGTAATGTAGCTTTTTCTATGGCTGATAATCTTTTCTTCTTTTTGATTTCCACCGCATTTGCAGATATATTCTCAGTGACAATTTCGCCAACGTTCCGTCCTGAGGGTAAGATCCAGCTTCTTTGATTGTTAAGGACGAAATCGAGAGACTCCTTCTGGAAGGGGGACATCTTCCTCGTCATTGTTATAACCATCTTCATGATCAGATTCATATACTTTGGAAGAATCATCATCATCTTGGGAGGAATTGTCATTATCCGATGCTATTAATTTCAGTGGAGTCGCTTTCTCAAGTTTGGTACCATCAGGCAGTATATCTCCCTAAAAGAAATTAACTCGTTACCTTTTGTAAAATGTACTTATTTTTGCGGACAAAATTTAAGTTATGTACCAACCCTTTTTCCTGATGTTTTCTTTTTTGGTGGAGGCTTTTCTTCATGAAATCTAACTCGCTTTGTTTGATTTCGTTCATCTTCCTAAAGGATTAAAATGGTAAAACAATTAGTTCCACGAATTTTCAACTTCTAGATAAAAAATCATTTCTATACCTCCTCTTTATCTCTTTTACTAGACACAATTGTTCCGCCGTTATTATCCCCTATATTGGTTATATTCCCATTCCCATGAACGGTCGCAACTATCGGCTGGTTAACATGAACTTGCTTTCGTGATCGTTCCTGATCCCAATTTCTTGCTCGTCGACGATCGGTTTTAGGTTCCTTGAAAAATTTGGGAAATTAGCACCATTCTCGATCTAATAAACCTCCAATAATCCAATTCCCTATCCCACCAGAACATCAGGCAACCAAGTAGGTCACCTGTGCCCAGTGGGTCCAGTGTCAGATCGGCAAGTAGCCTTTGAACATCAGGCAACCAAGTAGGTCACTTGTGCCCTGACACCGGTTTTGTGGCTCGGCAATTAGCCTTGAATGACAAGCAACCAAGTAGGTTCGTGTCACGCCACTGAGACTGTTGTGAAAGCTCCTGCGAGAGTAGAAACAAGTTTCTACGGTAGTAGCAGAGTAGGACTTCAACAAAAAGTATTTTCTATCTTCTACACGGCATTGTGAAGTTTCTGCGACAGTCTCCCCCACTCATTCATAAAAAAAAAGTTTACTTCCCAATTTATAATTATCAAGGAGCTTTTTTGCTAGCAACAAAGTGAAACAGAAAAAAATGACAGATCATGTGACTTCCGATCACATTCTGTCTTTTCGGAGTTCCGCCCATATAGATCTCCATTTTTGGAATTAGTTTAATATAATGGTAATATATATTTGGTATTACATGTATTAGTTTATTAATAATATTAAAAAGAAAAGATATACTTGATATTGATATAATAGATTGATTAGAGAATTCACTTGAGTAAAAGAAAGTCAAATAAAAATCTTTTCTATATATAATGTATATGCTGAAAAAAAATATAAAAATCAAGCTATATCTTCTAATGAAATAGTATCCTCTAATAGCAATACAAAAAATAATTATAAGAGTATAGTTAATAATTTAAGAGAGAAATATAATAAACTATTGTATGAGATTAAAGATCTGAAAAAAGTAATAATTACCTAGTTTTATGATTATAAAGCTAAAGATAAAGTTATAAAGTTTTCTGTGAAAGTTATTTTAGACTTTAATTTTATTAGAGAGATAATTATATATTCTACTAGTACTCAGATTGCATTTGACAAGAAAAGAACCTATCAATATATTCTTAATAGTTTTTTTAATCCTCTTGAGAGACTTTTCAGATATTATTAGATGATTGGATATTTTTATTTATATATTAAAAATAATTAGTAAAAAAAATATGTAATATATTATTTTTGCTACAACTAATAAAGAAAATATCAATTTAAATGATCAAGAAATCAGTTAGTTAAGTATATTAGCAAAGCTAAACCTGCAATTTAAAGATTTAATTATGAGAATTTAATTATAATCAGAATTAATCTTAATGAAAAATGAATTTTGTTAACTATCTAGTATTTTAAAAAATATATATATCTTATATATTATAAGTCTAACCTATTAGAAAATATCAAAGTATGATTTATAATTTATGTAAAAGTAAAATCTATAAATAACTTTGCAAAGAAAAATTAATAAATAAAAAAATACATATCTACCAATAGATATATTATTGGATTATATAATTCTTAAAGTAATAATATATAACTAATATAGTAAATTAACTAAAATCTGTAAAGAACTTTAATAAGCAAAATATACTTTAATGCAAAGAGTTCAAAACTATTTTTTATCTTGAAAATAACTTTATTTATAGTTTGAAATTTATTATATCTTTCATAAATAAAATTAGAAAAAATAATATTATAGAATTTATTATAAATTTGATATTTAAAATAAATTAGCAAAAATTTGAATTATTTACTATAAATAATAATTGTAATAAATATAATATATCTCTAATATATCTTTTTTTAGATACTTATATTATATTAAAAAATCAAGTATCTGATTTAGTAAATATAATAAATATATACTAGTATTTTATAAAAATTCTTAAAATATTATAAAATAAGAATATTGTTATCTTTTTGATATGAGTTTTGAGATGAGAGTGAATATTAAATCTAATATTATAAAAGTACGTGATAAAAGCAATCACGTACTTAAAGTAATATTTGAGAGAGTCTTTAAAAGATTTATTAACAAGAATGTATTTACTATTATTTTCAAGTTAATCTAAAGATAGGTAATAATAGTATTCTTGTTATGACTAGCTAAAATGTAGTCTAATTCCAAAAATGTAATTTCAAGACAAATATAATAATCAGTTTATTAATAAGATGAAATAATAAATCTTAATCAAGATCTATTCTACAAGAGAGATTTCTTAGAATTCTCTTAAAACTATAATTTACTAAAATACGAGTTAAGAACTAAACTCTTAGAACTCAAACTAAACTAAATAACTAATTACTTAACTATTTACTTAACTGTCTAATTTCACTAGCTAAGATATATTACTTTTATATATTTTAGAAATTATATGAATAATACTTTTATTATGATACTTATGCTAGTTTTGTTATGTTCTAAATACTACTTTAGCTAGTATCATAATATTAATTTTGTTATGATAACATTATTAGTTTTACTGTAATAGTTTTACTAACTTTGCTATGATAATTTTGCCATAATTATCATATTTGCAAAATCTTCTAAAAATATCTACAAATAATATTCTCTAAAACTAATATCCAATAAGATATAAAGAATTATTTATCTAATTATATTGTGATATGAAATGACCAATAAAATATAATGAACTAATTTCTATTAAAAGTTCATATCACAATAGGATCCTCTTCATTAGCATTTTGCTTTGCAAAATTTAAAATTGAATACCAAATTTCTATAAGACTTAGCAATTCTTCAAAATCATTATTAGTTATTCTTTCTAACTTAGTTAATGATAACTTTCTTAAGTTTAGAATTGCTTGTTCTGGAATGTGCTGAAATAATTTGCTAGCTCTATTAGTAATCTTCTAATATCAAGAGATTAGATTTTCAGTCATTACTTGCAAAAGCTTGTTATATAAAAATAGCTTTTCTCTAGTTGAATCTGTAGCTGTAATGGCTTCTACTATTTCTTGATCTGATTAAAGTATGTTATAATTAACATTTCTACTAGATAGTATTGCAGTCACTATTTCTAAGATAATATCTTCCAAAATGATTTTTGCTCTTGATTTACATATTGATGATATCTTAATAAAGAGTTTGAATAAATAAAAATAAAAAAAATAAAGTCTATTAAATAATAAAATAGAGTTATTTATAATAAATAAGATTCTACAGATAAATGTGATACAAAATAAATATAATTAATTAAAAGATAATATAATATAATTAATTTAAATTAGATTACAAAAATTCTGAATTAATATATTTTCCTGAAAGATTATATATAAGAGAGTTTTTCAGATGAATAGAATTATAATGTGGGCTAATTTTTATGCCTAATTTCCATGCTAAGATATGTAATTCTATAATTTTGGTCATGTTATTATAGATCCAGGGGTTGGTATAATCTTATACTATATCAGATAATTATATAGTCATACAATTTCTATTGGTACTCTTTAAATTAATTTTATTTTTGTGTTTATTTGTTGTTCTACTATTAATTTCTCTTCTATTTTCATAGTGAAACTGCACTTCTTTGTTATCTATTTTAATATTATTGATGATATAGTTTCTCTATGAATTTCTTTAGCTTGTCAAAGATAAAGATGTCATTTTACTATTATTATTATTCACTTTTTATTTTCCTTTTATATCATCAAAGTGTCAAAAAATATTATTTTCTTGAAAAATCACTACTTTTTCTTATTTATTTTGATTGTTAAGCTATAGCTGCCATTGGAATGGTGTTTGATTGTTGTGAGAATAGTGATTTAGATATTAAAATCAGTGTTGAGTTCCTTTTCATTCTTAAAACTTGAAATTTCAAGAATCCAAGAGAATGAGAAATAATTGTGACATTATGTTATTATTTTTCTCATTACTTTCATTTGTAATAGTCCATGAGATGCTGATTATATTCTAATCTTGGCTATATATTTCTTTGTTGATATTCTTGTTACTTCTTCCATTTATTTCTTGAGTAAAAGATAAGTTATTTTTATCTTCATTACATTCTTGATTACCTGACTGATGATTGATAGATTGGGTAACTTTATATTCTAAATACTAATTGGTTCTGATACTTTCCAGAGTCAAATCATGACTTCTAGGATTAGAGCTATGCATTTTGTAAAGTGATGTCAGACTTTTTGAATATTGTAGAAAATGAGAAAGAAACTTCTCTTCCTTTAATTCAATATGTTCTCAAGAAGACATAAAAAGATATAGTTCTTCATCTTTATTTCAATAGTATCCAAAATAAGTAGTAGAATAAGGAATTTTCCATCCTTTTCTTGCATCAAGAGATAGAACTTCTTCTTCTTTTTGAAAATTAATTTGTGATGAATGAGCAATCTCTTCTTTATTTTTTTCTGTAAGATTGATAATAAACTTTTTTTCTTCATTATTGATGAAGCATAATCTACAATCTCTATGATTTATTTTTTTTTGTTCCTACATCAATGAAAGTAATAATTTTGTAAACTATACTGGTGATCTTGATATTGTTGTTCTAACCAATTCTCAGTTAAAATAATTCTTTCAACTTCTAGGTATTAATAGCATTGATGATTGATATAAGAAGAATTATCTCAATATTTAAAATTGCAAATATGTAATACTCTAAAGAGTTAATTATAAGTGATATATTTTGGATGATAACTTTTAAGATAATGATATTCTTCTACTGATAGGATATTAAGGCTTTAAGCAGGTATGTTAGTTATTTGATTTATTATAAAATTGATAGAGTTTTGCTTTTATTTGATTAGCTCTTTATACTGGTAAAAGTCATGACTTATTAGTACTGAAATCTGATTTATCAGGGCTAGAAGTATTTAATTTTCTATAATAATTCTAGGTTTTAATTTATTATTCTTAAGATATAGCTTTAGATGATCATCATTATAAGAATTTTTAAGAATTTTGTCATCTAATGTTCTTAATTTATAGGTATCTTTATCAAAAATTTGATAAATGTAATATGATCCTTTCCATTTCTGAGCAAATTTTTCATGGTGCCAATGCTGAATTTTCATCCTCTTCATTAAGACTTTATCTTTGATAAAGAAAGATTGATAATTTTTATCTTGTTGGTAAGATTCTTTTTGTTTTTGTTGGGATTTTTGTATATTTTATTGAGTGATAGATCTGTCTAATTCCAGTCTATCTATAATAGTGCAAGTTCTTTTGATCAATTCATTTAAAGTAATATCTTCTTTATTATTAATTGGTATTAATTTAAGATCTAATGACATGATAGCTTGTCTACCATAGGTGAAATAGAAAGATATAAATTTTATTAAACTTTATCTTATTGTTCTGTAAGCAAAAAGTACTGAAGATATATACAGTGTGTGATAAAAAAACTTAACTATATTAAATTCATTATAAATTCATGAATATTGCATCAAATTTACTGATTAATGTATTATTTAAAAGCAAAAAAGCTATAGAATAAAATTTATTAGACTTAAAAATTGATTTATTTATCTTTGCTTTTAATAACTAACTTATAATAATATTTTATTGAATTTATTAAATTATTTAAAATGATTTTTGAAATAGGATCTTATTTTT